>QJOA01000044.1:0-108628 GCA_004155915.1 Monosporascus sp. CRB-9-2
TCCTTGATAATGGCATCGATACCAATGTCGCAAATAACAACGGATGGACACCATTAAACCTAGCTGCAAGTAACGGCCATATCGAAGTGGTTAGGCTGTTATTAAACAAGAACGCCGACACAAGTATCGCAAATACCTGTGGATCGACTCCATTGCACGTTGCTGCAAGCAACGGCCACGTCGAAGTGGTCAGGCTGCTTCTCCAAGGTGGCGCCAAAGTTAATCAGCAAGATGCTACATACGGACAGACGGCTCTTATCCATGCTATACGAGGCGATCATCAAGCGGTCGTTGAGCTACTTCTCGTCGAATATGCCGCGAATCCGAACTTAAGTGACAATATCGGTCGAACTCCATTGTCATTTGCAGCTCAACGCGGAAACAAGGAGGCGCTCATCGTATTACTTAGCAATGAATACATCGTTCCTGACGCGAAAGATCATTATGGTTCAACGCCTCTATCAATAGCGTCGCGAAACAGTCGTACGGAGATCGTCGAGTTGCTGCTCGCTACCGACTCTGTCGATGTCGTCTCTCGTGATCGTTTTGGCTGGACTCCGCTGCGGTGGGCCCGAAGAGTTGGGAGCGCTGACACTGAGCGACTCCTGCTTGGATATGCGGATAAGAAAGGCAGCTCGCTCTGCCACAGCGATATATCCACCGAAGAAAGGTTGACAGCAAATAGTCCAGCGTCCCGATACTGCGACATTTGCACTCTGAGTATCGGAGAGCGCGTCTCCTACTACGAGTGCCAGATTTGCAATGGTGGCAATTTTGACATTTGTTTGGAATGTTATCAGCTCAAGGGGCGTTGTCTGGACGACATACATGTCTTGATTTGTAAAGAAGGTGGGACACGGCGGGAGGAAACGGCGGCGATACAGAGGGAGGTGCTTGAAAAAAGGCGGCGGATCCTGGGCGATGAGCATCCTGATACGATCGCGGCCATGAGTAGCCTGGCTCTTACGCTTCATTCGCAAGGAGAACTCGATGAAGCAGCGTTAATGAAGAGGAAGGTACTTGAGAAAAGGCAGCGGATCCTGGGCAACGAACATGCTAATACGATCGCGGCCATGAATAGCCTGGCTCTTACGCTTCATTCGCAAGGAGAACTCGATGAAGTAGCGTTAATGAAGAGGGAGGTACTTGAGAAAAGACGGCGAACCCTAGGCAACGGGCATGCTGATACGATCGAGGCCATAAGTAGCCTGGCCAATACGCTTTATTGTCAGAGAAACTTCGATGACACAGTTGTCCTAGAAAGGGAGCTACTTGAGAAAAGGCGGCGAATCCTGGGCAACGAACATGCTAATACGATCGCGGCCATGAATCGCCTGGCTATTACGCTTCATTTGCAAGGAGAATTTAATGAAGCGGCATCAATAAAGAGGGAGGTACTTGAGAAAAGGCGGCAAATTCTGGGCGATGAACATATTGATACGATCGCGGCCATGAGTAGCCTGGCTTTTACGCTTCATTCGCAAGGAGAACTCCGTAAAGCAGCGTTAATAAAAAGGGAGGTACTTGAGAAAAGGCGGCAAATCCTGGGCGACGAGCATATTGATACGATTACGGCCATGAGTAGCCTGGCCATTACGCTTTATTATCAGAGCAAGTTCGATGACACAGTTATATTAGAAAAGGAGGTACTTGAGAATAGGCGGCAGATCCTGGGCAACGAGCATCCTGATACGATCGCGGCAATAAACAGCCTGGCTATTACGTTTCAATCGCAAGGCGAACTCGATAAAGCAGCGCTAATGAAAAAGGAGGTGCTTGAAAAAAGGCGGCGGATCCTGGGCGGCGAACATCCTGACACGATATCGGCCAAGAACAACCTCGACTATTTGGAAGCAGCAATGAAATTCCCTGACTATAAGCTGCTTCAACTCGAGCTCAAGAAGGACGAGTTTCGATTCATATCCTTGGAACCGGGAGAGGAGAACGATCCGATTCGATGCAAAATCTTCAAGGGCCACGTTGCGGGAGAGGGCTCTGTCAAGTATGAGGCTCTGTCTTATCTTTGGGGTTCCCCTGTTGTAGATTCCCCGGAAATCCCGAAAATCCTGCTCATAACTCGGGATAGATCGGTCGAGATTGAGGTTGCGGTGACGCCAAACCTCGAAACAGCACTGAAACATCTACGTCTGAAGAACGAAAGCAGAACCCTCTGGATCGATGCAATTTGCATAAATCAAAAAGATGAAGAGGAGAAAGACGTACAGATTGCTAGGATGCGCGACATATACGAGAATGCACAGCAAGTCCTAGCTTGGCTTGGAAAGCATGAAGATGACAGCCACCTCGCAATGACATTGATGAAAAAACTCGCGGGCCGGAGCTTCTTCAAAATCTTGGCAGACCAAGTGTGGGATATTCTCACTACCGGCTGGGGGATTGTTTCTGGCAAAAACCGCCGTCAGGTTCCGTGGAAACCGAGACTGGAAAAGCATGAAGACGAAGCCCTCGACGCGATTTGGTCGAGGCCGTACTGGCGTCGAGTTTGGATGATTCCGGAGCTGGCGCTGTCCCAAAAAGACCCCTTAATAGGATGCGGGGATACCTGGATCTCCCTGAATGCCTTCCGCTTCGCTGAGAGCACGTCTGCCAAAGGGTACGTTAACTTGGACAACATGCCATTCTGGAATCACCTGTGGATCCGAGACAAGTTTCAGGCCATTAGAAAAGTCGACTTCGGCCTTAATCTATTTGAACTCCTCACAAGAACCAAGAACTTCGGCTGCTCCGAAGAAAAGGATAGGCTCCGAGCAATCAGTGGCTTACTTAGCGAGAAAGATCGAAATGCAATCCTACCGAATCCTGAAGCGGAGTATCAGACTATTATCAAAAATGCTGCACGACTACTCCTCCAAAAGGATCTCAGGATCCTCTCACGATGTTCCTGGCCATATCTGCCACACGAAATCCCATCGAGGCAAGCCCACCCAAAGGTTATGAGAATATGCCTGCCATCTTGGGTCCCAAAATTGTACGAGTTCGTAAATGGACCGAGAGCGTGGTCCGTCGAACGAAGCAACGGTCCATACAACGCGTCCGGGGGATATGGCCAGGGCCGTAACCGCGAGTTACTAAAACCGACGTTCACGGATGATGGCGAAACTCTGCTAACAAAAGGCCTGGAAGTCGACGAAATTCTCGAGTCCATAGGCCCTTTCGAAGCCAAAGACTTTCAGAAACCTTACAAGTATCTTACCAACATCGCAAATTTCGCCTTCAAGGCACACCGCCGTGGGCGTTACGGGCCTGTGTCTTGGGAATGGAAACGTCAACACAGGATAGGCATCTCCCCAGAGGATTTCTGCAACTGTCTTCTGACCGGCGCGGCCAAAGAACCGGCGTCCTGCGCGGATGATGCAACGCCTTTCGATGGTAGGACGGTTAATCGGGCAATGCTGCTACAATTCTTCCCACTCTACAAAATCATATTCTTCGACTACGTGATATCGATTCTGAGGAATCTTCTTGGATTACGTCCGACAACCAACGAAGCAAGTCTCGAGGGCGAATACTCCTCAGCGGATGCCGCTGTATTTGCCGGTATCGAGAAGTCTTTGGTGTTGCTCTTATATGGCCGTACTCTATTTCTTACCAAGACTGGTTTTCTGGGAATCGGACCGCCGGAATTATACCAAGGTAGTTGTGTCGCCATTCTCTGCGGTGGCCCAGTCTGCTACGTGTTACATCCCGTGTGTTCTCGTGAACGTCGTTTCAAGCTCGTTGGAGACGCATACGTGCATGGTTTGATGAATGGCGAGGCAACCCGGCCTTTCAACAATGGTGAATCGGGCAAAGTCTGGGATACTTTCAAAATTGTGTAAATATGTGCCTTCAGGACATATATGCGATATAGCATCGGCGTGATAAGATCATTCTGAAATAGTTAGGAATTGAGCGTGATGACGGGTTTCCAGTCCCAGCCGTGGCAGGCTTGAATCAAGGTCCAAAGCATTAGCAGCTTTGGAGATTTCCAACTGAGTTCTCGCCTTTAGTAAGCTGTAAGCGTCTGGATAGGCTCGAATCGTCGCAACCAATACTGCCAGACCACACCCGCCACATCCTCTGCCACACCTGCCACACCCACCAACAACCCCTACCAGCGTATAGTGCAACAAAGTAGCTTTGGGAGTATGCATGAGGGCCTTAGCGTCATCGACTCGCATGGTATTCACCCAGATATCGTGGACTTGGCCGACCGCCTCCTTTGGGAGCTAGCCAGGTCTGCGGACCTCCAGTTGCTGGGCGGCGTCACCGTGGACTTGACTCTAGAGCGTAAGCTCTCAGCGAGAGTTTCATGAGAATGCTCCGGCTATTTTTGCGCGTAACCTTTCTGTGTCCTCACCGTATAGGGACCAAGGTCGATGGGTAGAGGCAGAGAAATTGGAGATATGAGCGGCGGAGATGATGTAACTAGTGTTCGGAGGGGAGCATCTAGACCCACTGACGATATGGCCATCGACGGACAGGAAGCAAGGCCGATGGACAGAAACGCAAACGCTAGATGTGCGAGTAATGGAGACGAGGCAGGGAGGAAGTTAGGGAGATGACAAGGCGATAGTGCTACTAGGACCTGAGGACGCATCTAATGAGCGCTTAACGGCGCGAATAGCGCTGATGTAAATCTTAACATCTCCTTCTCATTCTTCCGCGGCTTCGCCCACTGTTGTTTTACCGATCCTTCGGTTCGCCCTAGCTCCCTCGCAATCCATAACCAATCCTTCTGCTCCGTTCTCCACGTACGTAGTCTGGCATCTTCAAGAACAGTCCACGCTTCTTTTTAGCGGTGATGCCGTTATTGGCCGCACTCTTACTTTCAGAATAAAGAGGATCGATGTCATCAGCGTCACTGTTATCATCGCTGCCATATCGCTCTCAGGGCCGTCATCGAAGTCACCTTCCGTACTGGCTTCAGTGCTGTCGTCATGTACGGCGTCTTTACGCATCGGCGTAACCAGCTGATCCACGGGGTGATCAGAAATCAAGTCGTTACCAAGGTGATTCCGAGCCGCAGCTGGCTTGTCTTGCGCAATCCTCTACCTGGCGTAGCCCCTGACGGTATCAACTAATAGCTCCATGATAGACATGCTGTTGCCTTCGTTCAGAAGATTCTCAACGGAATCGCTTAGCCGGAGGAGATGCTGATCAGAAAAGCCACAGGCATGACAGTCTACTGCAACATCGTCCGGGCCCGCAGAAAGTACGAGAAGGGAAGTTGCTCCTCGTTCGCAACGATCTAGTAGACTTGCTCGTAGTACCGGACATCATCTGAGGTTCCATTCGACATAGGGTGGCTTGGCGAGGATCCCAACTCAGTGGTACTCGGCTCTGGACTCTAGGCGATTGAGCTTGCCTGGCCGAGACAGTCGTCACCGGAATAGTTGAGTGGGCTGTCTCATGGCCGGATAAAGATTGCTGAGCCGAGGTGCGCGAAATAGTCGACTTCTCGGTACTAGCCATGCCGTCCCACCAGTGAACTGCTTTAGCTTGAGGACCTTCGATAATTTCCGATATCTCGCGCTACAGATCGACTCGCCCATCCTCAATGCGGGCAGGTTGTGTTCCACAGCGTGCGACTCAAAGACAGACCCCTCAACTATACAGGTCTTTGGCTGGCTATGAATCGGGGCCGACCCGCTCTCTTGGTGCTGATGCATCAAGCTACCTCCCTAAATCTCTTGTGAGAATTGAGAACGTAGCCATAAACAGCTGCACCACTGACCTTCAGGCAACGCATCACAGAGGCGAACAGTCGGCCATATCCCCTTTGCAGCTTCAATTCGATACTAGTAGTACTCGCAATCAAGTTCCCTGTCGTTCTTGAGTATCGTCGTGCTTGTCAAATAGTCTACATAAGCGCGCTAGTCTCTGGCACTATAGATGCAAGGTCCAAATGTTTCCATCGCGTAGACCGCAAAGACCCGATGTAACCAGACAGGCGCCATCGAACACCGCTTGGTATAAAATAGCGGAAGTTATGAGAACCCGGAAGCCATCAAGAGCTGTGCATCTGTGGCCCAATGCATATTGCAACCTCCAAGATGCCTGGTCAATGAGAGTGCGAAGTCCGGCAGTAGCCATGCTAGTAGATAGCCACAATAGTGGCTTACCTAGTGTAGTATCCTGCGGGCACACTTAGACAAAGGCCTGCCATGAAATAGATCTTTAATCTTCTTTCTGTTACTTCTTCCTTCCATTGTGCTAGGCTCCATAGAATCCACCTTGACAGATTCGACAGGTACAATAAGACGCTCAAGAGATTGCACTTCGCTCGATGATCCGAGCAAGGCCGTAAAGCCGTTGGCTGCGCGGGTTATCAAGGCTTCCGCCTCATCAAGTCTGCCAACGTCGTGTAAAAGGACACCAAAGTTTTACATTGTGTTCAAAGCTGGGCGATATGTATTAATTGTCTCGAAACTGACTGCTTTTTCATAGCCCGGAAGTGCTCCGTCGTACATCTGCTCTGCCTGGTCAAGCTTCCCTTGGTCCGCGTAGAGAACACCCAAGTTGTTGACGGTAGAGTGTGACGAGAGAGAACTAGGTCCCATGTAGCACGCCGACCATGGAGGGAGGGGGGAGTTCAACGGCCTTAGTTGTCATTCCATCGCGGAACAAGGGGGCCCACACCCGACGCCGCAGACTCCATACAGCAGAGTGAAGCCCGTGATCGTCGGCGGACGGCTCCTGGATGTGCCATTGCTGCCGCATCTGGTTCGCACGAAGAGGGGCTGCGGTGCAACCCGTTGCACGCCCGGAACGCCTCGTCCAGAATGTGGGTCCGAGGCCCGTAGCGGCGGAGCCGTGCCTGGCCTAAGACCAAGAAACGAACTCAGCGTTGCCATTTCACGCAACTCGCAGCGAATAGAGCTTGGGTGCGCTGCAGATTCTTCCTGCGCTTGTTCTGCATGATCAAGATCTGGGCGACGAGTTTCGAAGATGCTGGACGGTCAGGATCTCGTCCTAGCGCATACCGGGTTTGATTGTACGGCAAATTCAATACCGAGCCATTTCGAAAGCCGCCTACGCCAACCACTAGTACATAAGTGTGGAAGTCGATCCACATTGAAGAGGTGAAATGGATATCCGCTGACCGAGTCCACAGAGCATCGAGGAACAACGCGATGTCTTCGGGGATCGCCTCTTGCTTCACGAAGGTCTGCTCAGTGGTAAGGCCAAATTGTCTCGCCATAGGTCCAGCGATCCACTGCGAGGCACAGTTAGGGCATGAAGCATACATGGCTAAGGGAAAAGGGACGACTCCACGTGCCCTCGATTTCCGCGACCGGCCCTGTCTTATCCTTCTCGGCGAACGCCAGTATCCATTGCCGCCGGTGTGCGCGATCCTCCTTCCGCTTCCGAAAGAGCACGGTCAAGTCGGCTTCGCCGACCAAACACTTCCGGACCTCTGTCGGGGTGATAGTCTCCGCACTCTCTGTCAGGAGGTTACCGATCACGTGCCAACGTAGATGCCCTTACTTAGCTGGAAATACCTGCTGGTAGCTACTTACAGTAGAGCTCTATGTAGAAGGATCTCTGAGTACTGCTGGTCTGTGCTTGTTCTTTATCTGGGAGTGCAAAGAGGAAAGCGATTTCGCTCCTACTAAAGAGACGTTATCTTGCCTGTGCCTCTGTTTGCACCGGATCTCTTGACCTCTCTTTGCGAATCTATCACACAAGAGTTGCAGGCACATAAGAGCAGCAAAGGCAGAGAAAGAAACAGTCACGTGACCGACTACCTCTCTCCTCAGACGCTTGGATCACCTTTCCCTTCCTTAGTATGTAAAATGTGTAATGCTAGCACCAGCCACGATGGGCGGGCTTCGCCACATTGCCCCCACCTCCCCGAGGTTGCAGATTTGAACAAATCATATTCGTGTAGTCATCAACAATCTACGTATTCTCGCTTGTATCTTTAGGCTGAGAAATTGCGCGACGCAAGACGACATCACCTCAACCTTTCCACCATTCTCTGGTCTCGCCCAGAATAGGGAAGTAGTACTGCATCGCGTCCTGCTAACGCTTTACTGTCGCCTTCTCCCTGAAGTATTTCTGCGCGCCTTGGATCTCTTGCCTCAGCCTCATCTTTAGGTGTCGCTGCTACTTGTCGCTGGCGCCTTGGTTCTTCCTACCTACCAGTTTGGTTTATCTTTTTCGCATCATGGTTCGGCGTCCTTTTCTCGTCACAATCCGCATAGTATTTCACATCTCTTAGCTGTAAGTCTCCCTGTTTCTGGCATTAGCTATACCCCACATCTTACGTATTTCTCTGTCTATACTGCCATCTTGGACTGCGCTTGCACTTTGGACTTAAGTAGCACAGAGAGGGAGAGCCTTACCTAAGAGCTGCCCCTCATCGTGGACAGCAATGTCTAGTCTAGTTGCTAGAAATGGCTGCCCCCCTCTTCTCAGAAGACAGCGCAAAGATCGTGAGAGAGCGATGTCAGGTCACCACCACATTTATCGCAGAGGGTTAAATTCAACAGCCAGCAGCTTGGCAGTTCCGCCCTCTCAAACACTCTCTTTCCCATTAAGAGACCTCAGCTCCTCGTGTCTGCTTATACCCTTGCTTCCGACTACATCCCCTAGCTCCTTCCACACAAGGCTGTTGAAGTCCGTCTACTGGATGCTGACCATACAGAATTAAACTCACGGTTCTATTTTTACACTTCATCGGCCGTAAAGTCTGGACGAGGAACATAGTTCCTAGCCGTACCAATGTCTTTTCCTCATAATACGGCCGCCCCCGGCTTCGGCCAGTCCCACGATCCTTTCGCGGCACTTGCTGAACATGATAATGATATGGACGCCTTGGATTTCGATGATACGTACGACGGCCTCGGCGATCAGTTGGACGAGACGGACGATGCTTTCAATGACGACACCTTCGGAGGAGACGATGGCCCTTCTAACGACTCTGTTGGAAAGGATTTCGACTTCTTCGGCCAGACAGCTAAAGTGGCTGGAGCCATTGAGGAGGAACATCTTCGCTTTAATCGTCAACAGCCCGCACCCAAGCCGACTACCGCAGCGCCTTCGCAGAACTACAACACGGGTTACTCTTACCAGCAGGTACCGAAGCCTGTCCGATCTGGATACGAGAAGTATAAAGAGCCCGAGCCAGTTTCTGATCTTCAAGTCGATGCCTCAATATGGGGTGTCGCGCCAAAGAAATCGTCAACCCCGGCCGCCGCTTCTCAACAGCAGCCTCCAGCGCCTGCGACCACGGGACGGAAGATCATGAGTCTGGAAGAGGTCGAGGCTGCTATGCGAGCTCGACCTAAGCCGGCAGCACCAGCTCAACCTCAACAGCAGCCGAGCTTCAGCATGCCCGAACCCGTGCCCCTTCAGCAACCTGTTCAGCATCCCCGTCCAGAGGGCATAGATTACCGACAACAGCAAGAACAGGACTACCGACAGTCCGCGGGGCTCCAGGGCAATGACGGCCATAGACTCGCCCAAGGCGGTCCGCATGGACATCCTGTCACTATCCTCCGACGTCCCTCGCGAGACACGCCGCCTGCCGGTCCTGCTGTAGCTGGCCCTGCGACTCAACAACAGCAAGCTCCTCCGGTGGCTGGCCCAACTCAGATCTTACAGAATCCCAACCGCTCGTCTGGAGATGCTGCTAGAGTCAGGGTACCGGCTCATCCGGTCCATCGATCACAGGATTCGTTCTCCCGACAGGGTCAGATGCTAAATCAACCACCTCAGCTACCTCAGCTGTCAGAGGAGGACAAGGCAGCATATCTTGAAGCCGAGGCCAGACGCGCCAAGCGTAACCACAAGATATTTGTTCTATCCAAGGATAATGGATTGATGACCCCGCAAGACAAGAGCTTCATCACAAGGATCCAACTACAGCAGCTTGTGACCGCTATTGGCGATCCGAATGAGCACGATACCGATGCCGCCCTCGCCGAGGACTTCTACTATCAGGTTCTGAGCTCTCTTAGGGCTCAACAGCGACCTCACCCGAACCAGCCTTTGAACAACTTTGCTCAAACCTACCTATTTCAGACAGGTAGTCGCCACGCTGGTATGCGGCGACACGGACGTGGACCGGAGAACCACATGCAACGAATGGAACAGCAGGTCCAGCGTGCGGTCGAGGCGGCGAAGAACAAGCCCAAGAACAAGCAACTTGTTATCGAGGGTAGTCTTGGCAAGATTTCGTTCAGTAACACGAAAACACCCAAGCCTCTATTGAGCATAAAACGCACGGAGAGTGGAACTGACACCAATCGTCCAAATAGCGCTCACCGCCCTCAGGTAGCGACCAATGATTTGGATAGGAAGGTGACGCTGAAGGATATCGAGAATGTCTACTCAGCTTTGATGAAGATGGAAGACCTCACGCGCACGATGCCTCCCCCGCCTCCGCCCAATGGCAACCCGAGCGAAGAGTTCACTGAGCGCCAGGCCGAGTTGCAGGTGCTAAACGAACGCCTGTGGAACGCCCTGAAGGTCCATGAGCCGATTGGAGCTACCGCCGTGCATCCGTTCATCGCCTTTATATCTTATCCGAAGGGCATGAAAGCGATTCCGCGCATCTTCCGTTTCCTTAGCCATGAGCAGCGTACCACCATCCTCACTCTAATTGTTATCCACCTCGATCAGCTCGACATCGTCCGGGACGCGCAGGTGCAGCCAGGTGAACCCGTCACTCTCCGAGCCGCCATCCGTGAAAGCATTGAGCTGTTCACCATGGCTGTCACCCCAAGCCTATTCCAAGTGCTAAACGACTCCGAACTTCCTATTGTCACGGCTGTCCTCGGCCTCATGGTCCAAAATTTGAATGTTGACAAAGTTGCCCGCACCCGCGTAGGAACCCACATGTTCACCATGGTTCTCAGCCGTGCTGAACTCATTAAGCAAACTCTGGCAAGCAACGACCCTAACTGGCAGCAATGGTGAGCGATACGCCTCCTCTTCCAGAATTCCGTTAACTAATTGTGATGTAGGACGGCCACATTTAACCACTTCTTCAATGCCCTTGCACCCTCACTTCCTAGCATATTCCCCGGTACTGTGACATCGGGAGAAGACATCTATGTATGGCAATTCCTTGCGGCCATTGGCATTCATGCAAGCCCCGACGAACAGCAGCGATTGGTGCTCGCTGTGAAGGACCGCGTCATGGATACTGTCGGTATCGCCAAGACGCTGCCAGCTGATATGGCAAAAGAGCGTCTGGACAGTGTCAATCTCTTCATGAGGTCCATCGGCCTCGACGTTGAATTGTTGAAATAACTTATCCACTGAGCTACCGTCTTATCCGTTATTCGGACTACGCTTGGATTGCCAGGGGTTGATTATGCCCTGGGACGGGAGGAGTGGTATGCGGTTGGGACCCCAAAAAGGGGGTTGTCATACGAGAGAAAGAAGTCTTTTTTTAAAAGAAAAGGAGAAGGCCGAATTTGCTATATTGTTTGCTATCCGTTCGGTTCTTCTTATGATGGACGTGTCCAATATAGCTACCCGCGAGAGTTGAAGGGCATCATCAGCATCAATGCTTGACAGCTACATCTGGAAACCAAATAGGCTGCAAAATCTCGGTTCATTTAGCCTACTCTCCAGTCTAGCAATAGATAGTATGCATAGCTATGAAGAACGTGGACATGAGCCGCCCCCTGGATTTGTTTTGTCCTGTACTAGACAGCTAGCAGCACCTTTGCCGGCTTTAATTTCCTTTTACCCCTGTACGCCCTACCCCCTATAATGCGAGAACGTCGAAACAATGCGAGTGCCATAGTCTGATCCTAAAGCCCTGGCCAGTGATTAAGAATGACTCTCCCTTTAATCAATCTCCATAGCGGTGCCCTTGAAGGCGACAGCCTTGCCCTTGCCTCCCGCTCTCTTTGCTGCCGTAGCGGGAGCAGCAGGGGCCTTCCCCGGCGCCTTAGAAGTACCAGCCGCGGCGCCGCCGTCTTCCTTGACCTGCGCACCCTCGTCGGCGCCCTGATTCCCCTCGCCCTCTTCCAGGCGCCCGCTAACGGCGCGCAGGAACTCGTCTGCGGACCAGCGGCCCGTCAACCGCGGCGCCTGGTTCTCCAACTGGCCGTCCGAACCATCCTTCGCCTTGCCTTTGCCCTTCACCTCACTGCTGCTGTCCTTGATATCCTTCGCGGACCCCGAGGCGGGGGGCGGGGCCTTGTACAGCAGGTGGCTCGAGAACATGTCCCAGGCGCGGTCGCTCTCCTCGTGCTCGTACTTGAGCCGGCTCCAGGGCTCCGTCTGCACGGCGCGCAGCCGGTCCGCCATGGTCTCCTGCGCGATCTCGTTCGTCGACGCGCTCTTGATCGTCATCGTGATGGCGCGCGCCGGCGCCGGCGTCGCACCGTCCTTACCTGCCGCACCTGACGATGATGCCGCGGCGGGGGCGCCCGCCTCGCGCGGTCGGGAGAGACGGTCTTGTTCCGCGTATGCATCGAGGTGGTGGAGCTGTGGTCGCAGGTGGATGAGGGATGTTGCCGGGGTTAGGTGGAGCTGGTCTGTGAGTCGCGGACGTTAGTCAATCAGCCATTGCATCGATCGGCCCTCCCCCCACTGTCAGTCCGGACGCCGGGATACGGACACAGACACAGATACGGGAAAGCTCAAGTAGTTCAAACAATCACTCACCACCCTGGAAAACGCCCACCATCCACCGGCAATTGCTCTCGGCCTCGAGAGGGTACTGTCCGCCGAGGGTCTGGGTCCTCAGGACCTTGTCCTGGCGTACGGCCTCGCTCCAGTCGGAGAGCATGTCCATGTCGAGGTCCTCCTCGTTGAGCCCCTTCTTGCCGCCGGCGTTCTTGGCCCTTCCGGGGGGCACGCCGACGCCGAAGCCGCCCGCGAGCCCGTGGCTGCCGCCGCCCTTGGCCGCCGCCGACCGCTGCAGCGCGCTGCCCCACCTTAAACCCTTCTCGCGGTCGTAGTCGGCGTGCGCGTGCGACAGCGGCACGTCCACCTCCACCATGCCCGTGCGCGGCTTCAGCCGCACCTCCGTCACCGCCAGATCTACGGAGGAGGACGAGGCGAGCTTCTTGTTCGGGTGCTGCAGGATCAGCAGCTGTCGCGACGCCGGCAGCGACGGGTTCGCGTACACGCCGTAGCTCGCGACGATCGGGTCGGGGTCGGAGGAGTCGGCGCCAGCGTCTGCTGCGACTGCGACGGCCTGGTTCGCCGATGATTTCGTTGTTATGTCGTCATCTTCCATGTTTTCGGCTTGAAAATTATGTATTCCCTTTCCTTTTGCTTCCTCTCTGGCCGCGATCTCGAATTCGCGCGGCCTGAAATTAGGAAGGAGAAATCTGGTTTTCCAGTAGGTCATCGAATATGCAGGAGAAGTAGGTGAGCCTGGTAAGTTCATTGATCAGTTGCTTGAACCTGCTGAAGGTAGTTGAAATTTTAGCGGGGCAAAGACTTATCAGCACGCAACGAGGGGCTTATCAATTGGCTAGTGTGGGTCATCCAGTAGTAGCCCCTGTTTATGCATGCTTTAACTACTGCATATCCCCCTATAGCTACATACGTATACTAGGGCTCCTATTGTATAGGTATCACATCTACTTGCCCCAACAGGAGATTGCTACTTTATGTTATGTTCAAACCAGCCAAGCTCCTGTCGCAACTTATACATTTTCGAGCCTTATCACGAGTCCGGGAATATAGGGCAGAATGATGAACGATAAGAGCAATAAAAGTACATCGTCACGGATAAGAGAATGGGTTGTGGTATGCGGTTGGAAAAGGGGGTGGGGGGATTCACGGAGAACGTCAAGAAACATACAGCACCACGGAGGTAGGTGAGCTATAAACCTTAACATCGAACATCAATTACTCCTTGGCCGCATCGGTACTGTAGCTCCGACGGGACTTATTAAGGTTTCTGTTCGGTTTTCCGCACAAACTCGTGCTGAGTTTAAACCTTCTCGTTGCCTATAAAACTCAAGTTAGTTGCCAGTCGCAGCCAAATTTAACCCAGCCGCCAGAGATTTCCAGGGCTCTACTTACCTCAACGCCATCCTTTTCCACCGTATTTTGCTGTGCCTTGCAAACCTGCGTCAATTAAATTTCATTTGCCTTGAGCTACTGTCAGGATGGGGGTCTGGAACGACTTACCTGCCGAACTGAGGCTGATGGTGTAGAAAATTTTGGATAACGCCAGCTTTAGGAGGCTTGGAGATGAAGATGTCCGGCACCATCACCACACGGCGGCGTATGCGGCAGTGTCGCACGAATGGCAAGAATACCTCGAGGAACGGCCCTTTGAGTCACTGGTTTTGCGTCAACGAGACCTCGAGGAGCTCGGAATATAATTCTCAACCGAAGTCGAAGGCGTTGGCTCTGCAGGTTGTGGCTGCGGGTCGAGGTCCCTCGATACACCTGCGACTCATGCTCTTCCGAAGAAAGCGAAGAGGAGGCCGACACCAACAGTGCCGTCTTCATAGCCGCAGTATGGAAGCTCTTCACGGTACTTAATGTATGGCAGGCCAGGGGACAGGAGCCACTCGGACGACTAGGATTTGAGCTTAGGTTGAGTGTATACTCGCCAAGCGACCGTGAGCATCACTTTCGAGATCATCGTTTCGACGATGACATCTCAGCCTTTTACCTCCGGCCTAGAATAGAGCATCACGACCCTTCGCATGGCTGGTACCATGGAACGCAGGTCGAGCCCAGTTTGGGCGCAAAACTCCGGATACTCGGAAAACCTCTCAAACTCGACTTAAGTCAAGTCAGCACCGACCCGTCGCCCTGTTTACCGCCGCTGAAATTCATCACATGCTTCGCTTTGCCAAGGCAATTCTACCAAAAAATTACAGACGTTAACCACATCCTCCAAAGTCTTCCAAATCTGCAATACTTTTACTTCGAACAATAGCGCCAAGTAACAATAGCCGATGAGAATGAACGCCTTTTTCATCTCCGTAGGGTCATAGAAGCTTTAGCACCTACTCTTCGGCTCTTTTCAGCTTTCCAGGACGTGAATAGTGCATTGCTTCGTCCAGCTCCAAACAATGATCTTCCTGAGAGTGATGCTCCTTCCGCGAGCATTCTAAGGAAAGCAAGTCAAAATTTCACCGTAATCAACGCATCCTTCCTCATCGATGCTGTATGGTTCTTCTCCACTTTCGAGCCAGGCTCACCGAGATCAGCACAAGAAGCTTGGCCGAAGCTGAAAAGGCTCACAATGACTTCCCATCTGCTCAGTTCTAAAGCATATGGCCATCGCTCCGACAGAATGCTCGAGGCCACATCTAGAGCTGCTTTGCACATGCCCAAACTTCGTATGCCTCAATTATGGTTTGTTGGCGGTGGTGAGGTTTTCATCTTCCGCTACAGGAAACCAAAAGACGCTCGCTCATCAAATGGCTGCGTACCAAGAGAGCACCTGAAGGCCCGAGTCAAGGGGCCATACAGGCTTGGCAGATGTTTGCAGACATGTCTCTCCAAGGGCCCATACACATCAAAAAGACCGAAATACCAACTGACGCGTACCACAGATCCCGTTGGTCTGTCGTCCATCGTTACTTGAAAAATAATCTCATCCTATTACCCTCCTCCGCAGTGCAATCCGTTTGGGAGGCCGGATCCCTGAAGGGTGTCCGGCAAAGGCCCCCAGCACCTGCTTGAGACATCCGACGACGCCCCTGACAGCCGGTTCGGCTGCGAGAAACATGCATCTGCTTTGGTCATGATCAATATCATATTAGCGTGTTTCTAGATCTTACTTGTCAACGTCGGTAGAGAGAGTCAGGCACAAGCGCATATAAGTATTTACCGTATAGGGTCTCTTCAGCCCAACACTGATTTTTGTCCTTTTCAGAATTACAAGCGCGCTCCGGTCCCTATGTTTAAGGGGAGCGATATATATCCAAGTAATGAAAACTATACTGCTCATAATAACTTAAATTTTCTAGGTCTTAGTAGCATGTACGCACGCAATCTAGCGCAACTCGTCGACCCCGGCTTTCAGGGTAAGCCCAGGCTCCGTCTTCGGCACAGGCTAGTCCTCGAGACAGGGAGTAAGTCGCCAACCTGATTAACAAGACTCTTCTTGGCGGGAGCGCTTCTTGTTGTATATCAGTGGCAAGCTCTGGTTATTGGTTGAACTACCTGTGGCGACCTACTTATATATCCCATTGATGTCCTCTTGAAATACCCTTCAAGTTCTCTTTTCCGTTTTCAAATCATCAAGTATCATCACCGATCCAATCTAGTCATTTAATTTCAGTATTTCAGCTACTGGATGGGGAGGTGCCTGACAGGCTTCCACGCGTACCACTGCCAGCCCCCCGTTCAGATATCAATTATTTTGGTTCGCATACCGCGATAAAAGGCGAGTATACACCTGTTCCCGTATCAGCGCATATTTCGAAGGGACTCTCACATGGAAGGAACATTTACCGCTGAAAAACAACCTCCCCGTCTTCGCATCATGCAGAACCGTCGTGGTGGCGGGCAAAACCTCCGCATCCCCGTCCTCGATGACCTTCTCCACCACGTAGGCGCCGTCGCCCTTCTTGCTGATCTTCAAGGCCGTGGCCGGCACGCGGCTGTTGAAGGGGTCGTTGGCGCCGCGCAGCATCTGTAGCGGCTTCGGGAACGCGGCCACGTAGATGTCCCCGTTCTTGTCCACGGACAAGTTGTCGAGGGAGTAGTCGACGTCGATGTGGTGCAGCTTCTTAAAGCCCTGTCGTGGGACGTGCTCGAAGACGTCGATGCCTCCGATGGCGGAACTCGGCACGTAGATCAGCCCGTCGTGGCCCTTCGCCAGCCCGTTGGGGTAGCGCAGGCCCTCGGCGACTTTCCAGCAGGCCTTCCGTCTACACATGCACACGTCGCCCGTGTGGAGGAAGGAGCTGAGGTGATATCTCTGTTTTTGCGAGCGTCAGCAGCGGCGTCTCTTCGCGGGGCGGTACCTGGAGATCTCCGCCATACGTACCCAGCCGAACCTCCCCTGCCCGTGGTCGTTGGTGAACCAGAAGTCGGGCTTGTCCTCGTTGATCACGGCGGCGACCCTGTTCGCGGTGGAGATCAGGGGGTGGTGGAATGTCATGACGTGCTCCAGCTCGTCGGCGGCTCCGGCCTCGCCCTCTCCGGCATTGAGGCGGAAGAGCTCGACGGTCATGTTGGCGCCCACCTTGGAGCTGTCCAGGAACTCGCCCGTGACTGCGTCAACCGAGGGCTTGCCGTTGACGGCCCAGAGGCGGATGTCGCCGTTGTAGTCATCGTGGCCCGTGAAGCCGTTGAAGTGCAGCATGTCCGTGAAGCCCGGGGTCTTCAGCGTGCGCATCCGGAATCCGGCGCCCACGGGCTCGTCGATGTCCAGGACGACGAAGGCGTCCCGAAGACTACGCCCCGAGGCATTGTACCGCGCCAAGCTGTCGAGCCGTCAGATACGAGGGCGTCCGGGAAGGCAGTGAAAGGGGAAAGGGGATTAGTCAGACGACTGCGTACTTAGCGTGCCACTGCGTCCGGCCCATCGAATCCGAACATGCAAGGAACAGCTGCCGCGACCTCTCGGATAGCCACATGTCCTCGCATGCCTGCAGCCGCTCGTCCTCAATTCGGCGGCATGTGTAGGGGAACGAGCTCAGAGGCTCGGTTTTGCGGCCGAGGCCCAAGCCGAGTTTGAGGACGCGTGGGAGCTGGGTCTGATAGACCACGGCGGCAAGGAGGACGACGAGCGTCGACAGACTGACCGCTGTGAAGCCGGGCATCCTGAAACTATGGTCCAAATGAAATTAAGAGCAGCTCAGAAATGGCCGGTCGAGGAGGAGACACCCGGCGAATTGAATATATATACCACGTCGTCTAGCTAGACTTTAGATTAGGCGTGGTCTCCACTTGCAGAGGCAGAGGTAAGATCATTGATGGAGTTTTATGGAGAGCCTCGGAGATCGTACGACAAGCATTGGGGGCTTGGCTTGGTCCGAGGACACCGAGAACCGTATAAGTACTATCGCCTTATTAGGCCCGACGCCAAGACGCTGTTGGATCAATCCCGCTCCGTGCTACGGCGGGATTGGGACATGGGGCTGGCTTGGCGAGACTCTTCGCGTCGACCAGACAGCTAGGAATACACCACAACACCGGCCTACGAAGGAGTAAGTTACTTTCCATCTGCCTACTCCAAACAGACGTATCCCACGAGCTACTGAAAACGCTCACCGCCAGTATCACATGCGTGCCACGCAAGAACTCAATGCCACGGGCGCTGCTGGTTGGCTTGCGAGGTTCCCACGCTACCTAGTAACAGCGCCCCAGAGGTCGAAGCCATCTCGATATTTCATTCCCGCTTGTTAACGCTGCGGTTCGAAAGAATTGTCAGTAATTATAATGCTGCCGATCTTTCAGTCCAGTGATGGTCTGTCTATTCGCGGTAGCTGCCGAAGACATTGGTCTACAGAAACGAAGAAGGCCCCGAATCAAACCCGGACGGGCTTTTTCTCCAAGTGCAGCTTGCCTCGGCCAGGCGCAGGCGCTGACCATGATGGTTGAGCCACATCTGACCACCTAGGTACATCGGTATCCCGTCGCTGCCATCTATTATCCGTACGAAGTAATCGAATGAAATTACCCGCTAAACCTCTATTATTCGGTGCTCATATCTCAACTCCTGGATGTAAAGGTGGCTCAACTTTTTGCCAGAACCTGCCCAGCCAACTATCTGGACTGTGTCTGCATGCGATTCCTTATAGGCCTTACCGACGATGCCATAACACGGGCGATAGGTCTTAATAGCGTCCGTCAAGCAACGAAGATCGAATTACTACATGGCTCGGTCTTCTTTTCGTAATTATGGCTAAGTAGTAGCGAGCAAAGTCACGATACGAAACACCAGGGATGAAAAAATATGTCATGTACAAATTTGAGGTATCTATGCATATATGTGTGAACCGAGAGTCTACCTATATGCGCCATTCCAGTGTTATCATCATTTCCCAAAAGGTACAAAGAACGAACGACGCTATTTTCATCATGATCGTCAGTCAGAGAAGGCTTTTTCATTTCTAGCATGAAGCAGCCCCCATCCAACTTATGCATATGCTCATATACTCCTCCCCTCCCCTCTCTCGCTCTCACAAACACCCTTAGACGCGGCGGCGGCGGCTACGGATGCTCCTCTTGCTGGCATCACGAGCCCAGAGGTCTGCGCTGATGCCCGTGGAGCAGCTCGTGCCACCGGGGAGCGCCTGCATAGCGGTCCAGGACCCGGACGCGCACTGCTGGAACGAGGTCCCGTCGCAGTTGAACATGCCCTCCTCGGTGCAGGGACCGCTGAGACCACCTGAGCCTGAGCCGGAGCCTGAGCTGGGCTCGGGCGGGTTGACCGGGGCATAGGTCGTCGTCGGCGGCGGGCTATCGTCGCCCGTGGGCTCAGCTGTCGGGGGCGGCGCGGCGTCGCTGGTCGTGGTCGGGCCGCCGATGGGGATGGTGAGGAAGCTGGTGGGCTCGACTACGACGGCCGTGGAAGTGGGAGCCGGGAGGTAAACACCGTTGCCGTCGCCGCCGTTGTTGTTGCCACCGTTGCCGTCGCCACCGTTGTTGCTGCCGCCGTTGCCGTTGCCGTTGCCTGAACCAGAGCCAGAGCCAGAGTCGGAGCCGCCTTGGGGCACACAGTTCGTTCCTTCAACCTTGGCGAACTTGGCGGCCGTGTTGGGCCGTTCGACCACCTCGCCGGGGCTCGGGAACTCTGGGTCGGTGCCCGGCTCGGTCCTGCAGTCGTTGATGCCGGCGATGTTGGCGACGAAGAGCTCGGGGAGGCTGTTCTGGCGCGGGAGAAGGAAGGCCTCATCGGCAGCACTCGCGGTCTCGTTGCAGGGGCTCTCAACGTTCCGCTTGGCGGCGCCGCCGGTGACGGTGATGGGGGCGCAGTTCATGTAGTACTCGGGCTGGCCCGCGAGCTTGGAGATCCAGGTCCAGGCGAAGGTGTAGTCGCCGGGGCTCACGCCCTCTGGGATGGCGAACTCGTACTCGCTGGGGCCATCGCCGCTGATGCTCGGGCACCCGCCCTCGATGCTCTTGATGACCTGCCACGACGTCGTCGCCGACGGCTGCAGGTCGCTCGTGATGGCCAGCTGGCAGCTTCCGCCGCCGTGCACTGCCGAACCCGTGAACGACAGCGTCTGGCTCTCACCCACCGCCATTGTCGTGGCGATGCCGTCCCGGCTGTACCACGCCGCCGGATCCCCGCTCACCTTGCAGGGGTACGACGCCGCGCCGGTTATGGGGCCGTTGTCCAGCTTGTCCGCCGAGAACGGCGTCGGCGTCTTCATGATCATGTGTGCGTTTGCCGTAGAGGCGACCAGCGCTATGGCCGCGGCAATGCTCTTGCTGCTGAAGGAAGACATTTTGGCTGTTCGAGGTATCTCGTTGCTGTTTTGGGTATCGATGAAGGTGTGTATTGCTTCTTCTTCCTAGTTTGAATGCTAATGAAGGTGAAGAGTATTTCAAAATCGGAAACCAGCCGATTCGGGATGCTCTTAAATGCTGCAAATGTGCTTTGGAAGGAGTGTGAAAGAAAAGAAAGATCTAGGGAGTGGAAGAATGCGGTTGTTTCTTCAGGGCAAGGTGGTGAGGAACAATGCTTTGTGCTCCGGACAATGGGCTTTGTGAATCTCTTATATAGTGAGTGACTGAATGGGATATGTTAATCAAGAACAGTTCCTATTGGCTGAAAGCGAGGAGGGATATGAACAAAATACTGTACAAAGATGTGGTGTGGTGGTGGTGGGATCTTCATGTTGAAACCACCATTCACATTCGCTGCCCGAAGAGCCGCCTTGCACCCATGGGCTCCCTCTAGACCTTTTCAGAACGAAAAACCACCGTACATCTGCATCTCCCAGGGTTTCCTGTTTCACTTCTACGAGGTGATCGCCAGTATACGCGCTGCTGGACCTCGGCCGGGTCATGGAGTCCTAGCCAATTGGTTGGTTGTTGCATGCACACACTGGAAACCTGGGGCAGGCGCGGCAAGCAAGCCACTACCGTTGTTAGACAGTGACAAATAATCACCACAATACTGAACCCCTCCAAGCCCCTCTTTCAGGCACCGTACCTGCCTTCGCCCCTTACCATCTCCATTCAAGAGCCCTTGCAAGCTGCAGATCAGGAAAATGTGTCGTCAGTTGGTAGATCGCCAGCACCAGCGGCGACATCGAGTACGTATGTATGTAGACTTTTATGAGTGACTTGTAGTGGCCTCTGATTTGCGCCGGGACCCACTGAAAAACGTAAAAGTTTCAGAGCCTTCCGGCGCTCATGGCCAATCGGCTAAGCGCTGCGAAGTGGAATCGAAACACCCCATCGGTCCAGGCGCGGCGCTTACTTACGCGGACGAGTGGGGGCAGTCGGGGGGGAAGTCGGCAAACCCCTATTATTTCTTCATGGGTTGCCTCTATTCTGTCACAATCTATAGTGCCGTATGCTATCAAGAAAAGTATTCTATCCATTATTTGACTTTATGCATGAAACTGCAGTTAGCCCTCAGAGATCAGCGGTCTATTTTGCTAATGCATTTTTCGGCCGCTGAGTAGATCGGCCCTGGCGATCACGACCGCCTTGAGGGCATTGCAAGCACCGGACATATCCCTCCTTTCATATGATTGCGTACTGCTATAGTAACTTTTGTATTCGGTCCTTTGTCCCCGAGCTATCGTGGCGATGATAGGTTATGACATATTAAGCAACAATGCCTGATTCCATCTCTCATTTTGTGGGCCCCTCTAACTTCGAGATCATGAACGAAGCCACCTTCCGTGGTTTCTTTCACCACGTGGGCACATTGCTTCTTGCTACTACTTGACCTCTGTTCCCTCATGAGTAACCATCGTCGGATCTTACCATTTGTTCACCATCATCAAGCAAATATACATCTCCCACGCCTCTTTACATGTGTTACTAAATTAGGTGATCCTGATATCTTATATTAACTCCTACCATCTACAGATCCATCGCTGGTACGATATAAATGCGCTACAACATGAGAAAATAAAAGTCCTCGATGCCGTTGCTGGCAGGGTATAGTGACTGGGGTTGTCGGAAGTCAAAATAATTTTGGTATGCTCTGTTCAGTCACACCTTATGATAATGCAGGCATCTCGATGATGCCCCCGTGTGCAAGGGGTTGTCGGAAGCGCCGGTCTTCTATGTAGTCATTTAGCGCGGCCGGTGCTACCGCTTTTTCACACGTCCCTTCACCGCTTTCCTCTGCTTCTTGAGTGCGTCCGTCACGGTGTCCAGCCCCCGGAGTGCTCGATTCGCCGCGCAAGCGCCTCCGGTCTTCCGGAGACACGACTCCAGGCAGCTGAGCGCGTCGATCGTCGCGTAAACCACGAGGCCGTAGTTCTCCACGCGAAATTTGATCCGCCTCTGGGCTGAGGCTAGAGCCTGCTGGTGATCTCCCGATAGAAAGGAGATGTGGCAATCCAGCTGATGGCTTGACGCCAGAATAAAGGTGTAGCATGCGGCGGCCGGAGACTCTAGGATTCCGTTGTTGGGCCGCTGTGCCCCCGGCAGAATGCGGCGCCTGACTAGGTTCCAGACCAGGCTAATTTCATGCTGAAGAATTCGAAGCCCAAGGTGTTGGCCAAAGGCGCCAGTTGGCGGATCTCCCCTCGGGTGGCTTGTTCCGCCATGGCAAGTTCACCCGGTTCGTAGGTACTGAACCCACGACTTATTGCAATGGACAATTCAGCCGAAGGCTCAACGTGGGGACCCAGGGCGTTGCACAGAAGTCCGAAGTATGGTTCGAGCAGTTTGCCAGTGTTCTGCGCCAGTTCTTGCAATCCCATCTCATATAGATGTTCCAGAATCAGGCGGCTCGTGTGCGAATTTTTGTGGACTATTCTCGATACGTCGCGCACGTATCGAAGCGAATGCATTGCAACCTCGGCGTGGAGAGTGGCTGCTGGTACGAAGCTGTGCAGTGTGAATAATGTCCAGAGCGGATCTTGTGATGCGACGAAGTCTTGATACTCATCCCATGCAGGCTCCTATATTCGAAACGTGTGTCTGGAATTACCTTGAGCAAGAGCAACTGAGCAAGACCTGGTGCAGCTGAACCACGGAGAAGTTACTCGCCCATCATAATGGTGCCGCCTGGCAGCTGTTTCCACAGACCCATCCCAAAAGCCGCAGGTACGTAGTTGCGAATGAGAAACATCCATTTCTCGACCAGTCGTAGGTTCCCGGGAGACGCGAGTGGAAACAGGGCGGACGATGAAGCTCCAGGCGATTGTTCCCGACAGGAGATAGGAGGTTTTGCTCTGGCTGAGATTTGCAATTGTGCTATGGATTCCAAGGGGATGGCAGACCCAACCAACCACGCTGCGCGCGACGTAATCAGCCGGTACGAGAATGCGGCTTTACCTTACCCATGCCTGATGGGATCCATTCCGTGGCTGAAGGGCCATCGGAATCTGTCCGTTGGCCTTCTCGAACTGACTCTTCCAGGCATGTCTGCGTTTCGCGTTTTTGCTTACACCCCACGCACTGAATCTCTTCTTGTACACATTTCCGCTAACATCATAGCAGACGGCCCTACTCGAGCGTGGAGACACGCTCACGTCGCCCAGAATCGGTGCTTATCGCGCATGATCGCTATGACTTGTCTTAGGGTCATATGTTGGTTATATTGTAGGTGGTAATGGTTTCCCTGTGTCTTTCACCGTCATCCGCCGTCGCCCATTGTCACTGGGAGCCCACGCTAGCCATTGAGTCGAACTGCTGTTTCGACATGGTCTGAGAAGGTTTAATAAGGCGGCGATGCCTGTCTTCTCGGATACTGCTAAGCTGCCACCACACTGCGATGATGCTTTTGAGCTCCTTTACAGCTAGTTCTGCTTTCAACGGTTCTACATCACATGAGCAGGGAACTCAAGCCGCACAACTCAGAAAATGCGTTCGGCTGATAATAACATCATCGAAACGATGCGAATTGGATGAATACCGAGGAAGAATTAATGGAGATTAGGTAAGTTAGAGGCCCCTCGAGGCTACACAGGCAGGCTCTGGACAAAATAGTTGAAACACCCCACCACCCACACTCTATGCCCCATATCAACAACCATATTTACTTATACGTAATTTAACCTAGAAAAAATCGCACGAACATACCGAAAGGTTTACCGTAGTCTCTAGCTTTTGCTTTGTATAATAATACTAAAGAAAAGAAATTATTATCCTCAATGCGTTGTTAATTTAATTGCAGGTAAATAAAAGAATACTATCGAAATTAGGCACGTTATAGCATAGGGTGTGGGGGTGTCCCAACTATTTTGTCCAGAGCCTGACAGGTAGATTAAAGTAGGTACTGTGAAGGCAGAAGGAGCAGAAACAGCAGCTAGCCGAAATGATTTTAGTACATGGGTTGCCCCTACTATTAGCTAAGCTCCCAGCTTATGTACACTTGGCTGGCCAAGCCTACCTCTCCAGTCGCTGAGGTCAATAAATTTCCTAACACGCTCACTTATACCAAGCTCCACCAGGAGCAATCGAAGTAGCAATATATTGTAGATCCGGGTTTATAAGCTTCATTGATAAAGGTGTTACGACATGAGCGTATTTGTTATGTTATAGGTATCTCTTGCTCGACGTGTTGCACTGCAATCGAGTCTTCGTCTAGCTGCTCGATGCTCTTATTTTATATATGTTCTTCTATCTTGTACGTAGCAACATGCCAAAGCATAGTTTACTCGTTATTATACCCAAACCAGCTCAGCTCGTTTGCTCATGCTGACAGCTAGCTCCCTCACCGGGCTTGCCGTCCCAGCACAGCCTAAACGTCCCATAACACCCTCAGGCGGGCGTCTGGCGAGACAAGATCCTTAAGCCTCTCTCCTGTGCGCGTGTAATCTCCCAGCGTATATAGAGGTCTCACGGGAGACGAGATGATATGGAGTTGAGCTGCGCGGCAGCCCGAGCTCGATGAGCGGCTTCGACCGCCTGGGGGCTCTGCCCCGTTCCGAAGGGGACAGACCCCGGAGCGTTGGTGAAGGTCCCAAGGCGGTAGGTGGCGAGACTCTGCTGATCGGCGGGGTGGTTCGTAGGAGGCTGGACGGAGAAGGCGTGGGGCGGCTTTTCGGGAGTTTGGCTAAAGGAGAAGGTCATCAGCGGGCCAGGCCCGGGCCCGGAATTACATGGGATTTACGGAGACGGAGAGCGACAGCTGGTGTGGATATGTTGAAGAAACGGTGAACTAACCCTCCGTAAACTGCACGATTCGACTCCGGCGCCATAGCTGGGACTAAGGCGGAGGCGAAAGATTTGGTGAATTGAAATACGAGAGCGTAGGTTTAAAAATGGCACACAATTGCACAGGATGCCTGAATCACGAAACTTCTGACCGTTATGAAGATGTTACAGAGCCTTGCGAGTTCAGTATGTAAGAGTCATAATCGCTTTGCTCCAGCCGGATTAGCTCTCAGGGGTGGTTTTATATTAACAGAATGTCTGAACCGTAGAAACCGAGCCTCCTATTAGCGATGTAGTGTGGTATACCTCATAGGTCCCACAGACATGTCAGCATAATTGATACTTTCGCAGAGTAGCCGCCGCTTCTCGGTAATGCCGAACCTCTCCTCGCGACAATGTACTTGCAATGTTCAAAAACAAGGCGACAATATTCCTTGCTCCCGCTAATGCACTAGATTGCCTCCTCAATGCCAAAACGGTGGGTTCGTGGTAACGAATAGTCGACGGATGGCAACTCGGCAAACCTCATTATCGAGGTGGGAAAGCGAGTTATGCATCTACGACGGTCGGATGCTAAAGGCAGCCATTAGCTGTACATATGCAATTAAGTGAGAACCCAGGCATTGAACGCATGGAGGCTGGTTAGGAGCACTGGGGGGTACACGACGCAGGTACTTAAGAAGAAACCAACCCGCACCTGCAGGGACCTAGTCCCCTAGAGGCAGACATGAGCCAAGAGTTTATAGAAATCGCTGCAAGATAGTCTCTAACGGGGTCAGCCTATCTCCGTGGCCCTAGACCTCACTTGAGTCTATCTGATAGGCTACCTCTCGTGAGTCCTTCGCGACGAGAAGAGAAACTGGGGCTCAAGGCTTTGCTCAAGTTGAACCATAAGGTGAATGGATCCTAAGAGCACGGATATTTCTCAAATTCGTGCGGGATATGGTGCCTTTCTCAGCAGAAGGCGACGAGAGGTCAGGCTTTCCCATGGGGAAGACCTGCAGTGACGTCAGAGACATAATGAACTTCTGAGTATCATAAAATGCTTTCCCCAAGTGCCCTCTATGCGATAGACGAAACAGCCCGCTTGGCCTCGGAATTGCATATCGTGTTTGAATGAGAATGGGACACGCGCCCGAGTAAGCCTACTCTAACTTTGAGCCGATGATAGAGCGAGAATATTCCCATCGACCAAAACACTATGTCAAGCACAGTTCGGTCCAGTAAATGGCTAATTTCCCGTATCAAAACCGTCGTCTTACATCGATCGTTACAGGTAGCAAGTACCTGGTAGCGAGTCCCACGGGTCGCGCGCCGTCGATAGCGACGATAAACACGCCTGTCGACATTCCAGCCGTGGATGATAAGATCGAACGAACACGTGTGAGAGGGGTCCGTCCAACGAGAACCCTGAATAAAGGAACGCCCCCTCGAAAGCTGTTGTACCACTGCCGAGTTGCAGCTCAAAACGCCCGACTAGATAGAAAGCTCTGATACAATGTATGCAGAGCATTCGGTGAGGGGAATGTACAGCCTGCTGCTTGTGAGTTGTCAGCTATGCTTCATGTGACGCGTAGCTGCTGATACCGTGTAGCGTGGGATCAATAGGCTCATAGCGATTGGTCCGATTCCGCTGCAACAGCCTCACTTTACCCCGCATCATGCCACCGCCTCATTGTCGAGGAAGATGACGTGGCCGTCTCTCGTTCAAGTCGCAACCTCCAGAGGGCAGAGGCGAGCATACCATTTCGACTCATGCCATCGGGAGGCTGAGCTTGTCCGAAGCCAAGATGGTGCAAGATACCGTGAGGTAATGATACCAGTTGTCGGAGAATCTGGTGAGCCCGGTTCCGAGGCTATGATCATTGATCGTCGTCAGCCGAGCGGGAAAGGAGGCGTTACAGGTTGCTGACTAATGGTAACCATGATGAGACTGCCGCATGGCCGGAGAGCGGCGGTGGCCGACCATCCGCTCTTATGAGAGATAGACTAGTCTCTGGGGCATGTTGCTTGAGGGACATGTTGCTTGAGGGACATGTTGCTTGACGGACATGTTGCTTGACGGACATGTTTGCTTGACGGACATGTTGCTTGGCGGACATGTTGCTTGATGGACATGTTGCTTTGACGGACATATTGCTTGGGGCTGGACGATTAGTTTTCAAGAACTGTTTCGGTAAGGAATTTCGGCAAAGAAGTTCGGCGAGGAAGCCATTGAGCTTGAACACCATTCAAATACAGGTGAACATTAACTGGTGCGGCATTGCATACAAGTCGTTAAGCATCGTGAACGAGCGCTGAATAAGTAGGTTCGAGCCATAACAGGAGTATGCTGGATGACGTGGGGTGCAAAGGCAATACTACTTACTATGTGGGTGAGTAAGGAGGCGGGAGCAGTGAGGAACAGAAAACCGGGCGTTGAGTCTTAAATATTGAAGTGTTTCGCCTTGAGGCAACATTGTCAAAGTTAACCTCCATTATAGATTACGTTGACAAAGTATGTCCCAAGCTGTCCAAGGACCGCCAATAAAACCCCTGTGACATGGCATTAGCGGTCGTGTAGGATGTCTTTCCTCCATGAGCCTCGAGATAATACCCGTTTCCAACCAATGAAATTCCACCTCTCCCGGCGACATTACATTAGCGTCATGCAGGATCCCTTTCCTCAGTCAAAGCCCTGTGATCTCGGCGACTGAGGCCAGCCTAAATCAAGTTGTACGAGCAGGAATGGTCCGAACACTCTCCCAGTAGACGCCGGCTCTGGCATTGTGCCACAGTGCCCTCTATCCAATGGGGAGACTTTCTCTATTCGAGGGCACTGCCATAAAGGGTCGGTGTCTAGAATAGTATAAGTTAGCGTCAAATGCCGCGCGAGGTAGTATAAGGCAGAGAGACATACCCAGGTGGCGGCTCCGTCGGCTTCCGACTGGGACGCAGGCAGCGCTTCCGCAATGCATTCGGTCATCTTGTGCCATTATGCTCTGTCTCACGTGGGGAGCGGAGGCAATTGCGGCTTCTCTGCCATATACTAATTGGCAATGTGGCACATCGGACATTAGCGTCATGCACGTCAGTCCAAGTCAGCGTGCCAACCAATAAACTCCAATTGCAACCAGCCTACTCAGGCTGACTTGCGTAGTTAGGAATGATGACGCCCCAGTTAGGTTGGTCGAGTGGAGAAACTAACATTAAATATGTGCCCTTGTTTATTATACATAACAATGAAATACCTCCAACACAACCTTTGTGAGATGCAGCTGCGGTTATAATTACTGGATCGTAATAGCACTACCAATTGTGCTGACAGTGGCGGATTCAGGGACACCCATACGGTAATACTAGTGCGCTATATTCGGAAACCATGCGCTTCTCGGAGCTCCCTGGGCTAAATAGAGGGAAGCAAGGCTTTCTCCTCGGGTATTTTATTACTGCCCACCTGCTCATGCTAGAGTACTGTATTTCCCGAGGTCTTATTTATTTGTAAGACTGGGTCAAGCCTGCTCCGATTACAGTTAAATCCCCAAAGCAGGCTAAGCGTCCTAATTTCAAAATCTATTGCTGAAATCTTCCTCTATCGCTGCGTCTATTTACCATTCACTGACATGGTGAGCTTCACCTCAACCGACATGACGATGAACACGTAACTCTTTTCGGTACCTATGACAGTAAGCATCGATCCAGTCTATACTCCTCTACGACGCTATCGTATCATCTGTCTACTGTAGCCACGAGGTAAGTACTCACCTTCAAGGTTTCTATGTATGTAAGTAACAATTAGATGATCAACCAACTGGTAATATACAACCGCAAGTAGGGTTGAAGCGATTTAAAGCTTGTATCCCTCTTTTTATAGGGCCGCTGGAATCAAAAGAGACCTACTACGAGGCTTGACTCGGCACCATAAACATCGGACGATTTTATCCAGGAATTCCCGAGTCCAGGCACGACGATCACTTCTTCATTATGAGGGCATATATCTAAGAAGCGCCCACCGGAGGTCAACGACTACGGCCCTGCCAACTCGAAGCTGTCCACCTTCGGCCAACGTCGGGGAAAGAGGTAATATTTCTTATATGGCCTTGTCTAGGCCGTTCGACGATCGAGTGTATATTGGTAAACTGCTCTCTTGTAAGGCAAGGAATACCCATCCGCTACTGCTTAATTATTAGTGCCCGGGGCGGATCTAGTTTAGGACGAACCCAGATTGGAAGTCCGATATCTAACGAGACTCACAAGAGCAGCAGCCCTGCCTTGGCACAGGAAGCCGATGGTGTACGACTGTGGTGTTCAATAGAGAAAGGGTCAAGCGGGCAAGAATTCTATTTCTCGATGCTACTGGCTGTCGGATATCGTAGTTTGAGCTAGCAGTCCAGTTCGAGTAGGACGTAGCATGATGTACCAACCAGCAGACCCAAATCGTCGTTACTCCCTGAGGTATTTTGGGAGGGCTATCGAGAGGAGGTTGGCGCCTCTTTACCACTGACACGCTCCACGCGGCGAAGTATACAATTCTGTCGTCAGCCTCCGCAGGTGGCATTTGGTTTCCTCGTGCCGACGCCTGGTGGGAACACATCCAGGTAGATGAGGTGACAGTGATCATAGTAAAGTATTTTATACGACTATAGATCACTATTATATGTCCACCTTGGAGTATCGCGGCCTATGGAGAGTATGAAGGGGTCTACGAAGCTCTGAAGGTCAACATGATTGCATAGCTCCTAAAACCACGGACCAATAACTGATTGTTTAGAGTCTGTCGTCGTACATTGGAACGTCTTATGGAAACGTCTAGGCGTCAATGCCGCCAGGGGACAGGCACTCATATTCGACCACGCTGTTACGTACACTTGCGGTGGGTACGAGCTAGGCACATAGATGCGGCTCGAGACCTCTATTTCCAGAGTGAGTATGCTGGCAGGTAGGGTGGTAAGCGTAAAGTACACTCTGAAAGAGTACCCTTATATCCCTTGAGCGGCTGACTGAGAAATGGAGAGACGAGGAAGTAATTGCACGGCCATTACTGGTAGCTATCTTCTTTCACAATTATTACATACAGCGCCCCTTAAATAACAAAGGACCAGGGCTGGTTCCCCATGTTCCAATCTTTAACATGTGGATGATCTCTGATACTATATGAAGGAAGGACTACTGGCCAGAACGTCGTCAATGAACTCAGCGCTAGGGAAGAGGATAGCCGTACAGATACGGATAGGACCGGGTTTCTGATGAATATGGTCGAGCTCCAGTCGTTGCCATCGTATCGGCTTAGCGGTTAATGGACAGATATTGGCTCTTTAGTTTGTCTGACATGATAGAGGTTCATGGATGTTCTACCATTGAAGGTTAGAGTTATGTATCCAAATTTGTATACCGTTCTTTGGGAGGGAGCATGCCTTGGAGAACAAAATCGCATATCGTGCAGGGCGCCGGCCTCTTTGCGAAACTTCATATAGATACGTGCTTCTGCCTCATCGAGATCCGACTTACACCTTATCGCGGATACACCTCGTCAATCTACCATTCTATCGCGAACCCAGAGGATGGCACCATGGCGACATGGTGCCGTTCAACCTTCATATACTTTTTGCACATATTTCAGCAAGGGAAGATAATATTTTTAACAGTCCGTTGTTCGAAACCCGGTAGAAGTAGAAGAACGTCCACCAGACAAATACTTCTTAACTCATCGTGCGCACTTATAGGGGCAGCTCAAGCGGCGTCTTATATCGCCTGAAGGTACCCCGGCCTATGCAAGCGCGGACACCGGTGGACAGCGTCGTCTCAACCCGACAAGCTACAGTATCCTGGGACCCCTATATGCGTACTCTCACTACCGTTCTCCCTTTCTTGAAAAGCATCGTTTCTTAGCCCCTGACTCAACGAACTCGATGAGACCGAGTGGCCCTGATGTGATATGACAGTCGACCTCGGGTTGGATCACAGTCAATACCTACACGAAGTGCACGGAGGCTCCCAACGTGAAGCAGTCCGTATGAAATGGAGCGATTTCGGCAGAATGTCTACTGTAGTCGGTGGTACCATGTGACACCAAGCCATGCTACCAGAGCATTGTGGGGACCCGGCATATGGGATGTATGTAATACGTTAATAGGCGATGGCAGCCCAAGAATACGGGGCGCAGCGAATAATGTGCTGCTTGCGTGGAAGCGGGATAATTGCGCTTAGTTACGGTAGACATTTGGGATCCTGGATGACGTTGCGGACTCGGTTTGACAGCGCATTTGCAATTCGACAAGCATTGCAACTCGGCAAGCAATGCAACTCTGCGATGACTGATGGATAATCGCATGGCAATTCAACTTTCTATTGTCCCCGATCCTGAAGGGCTGAATAGATGTCAAACATTCTTTCAACTGCGAACCCGTACTAGGTGTGGGTTGGCGATACCTCTGTGTCGTATGTGCTTCGATTCAATGCACTTGTTGGGCCGAAGATGTAGCCGACAACATCACGATCTCGTTAACAGATGAACGCTTTCGTTCGGCTTGGAAAAGGCTGAATTACCTCAAATTAGCTTCTATCCTTTAACTGCAAACTAATCCAGTTTGTGTTCTCTGCTTGTCTGTCTAGTAGCCTGGAGTCTCACCTGACACATTTTAGTTCGGACCCTACCTAGTAAGGAAGAATAGGCTTAGGAAATGCACCGCCCCGTTCAGCTGTTCAGCTGATACTGCTAGCCTTCTTCTAGATCCGTGTCTCCTCTCCCCACCACCTTAAAAGAGCGAGACGGGATCATTGAGTCGATAAGTTATGCGGTCGTCAATTTGGGTTCTTCGAAAAACCAACAGTATTTAAAATATAGCAAGTTCTTGGGGAATCCCCCAGACACGCGATACCGCTTTTCAGACATCTCACACGCAATATACCTGCAAGTTTCACCATGGGCCTCTTCTCACGCTCTAGCGCCTCCAAGAAGGACCAGGCAACCGGCGAGCCCAAACAGGGTTGGTACGTGCGCTACCAGAACACCCGCCTGGGTCGCGATAACAAGATCAGCAACGAGGACCTGGAGAAGTACACGGGAAAGAACAGAACGGAACTGGAAAAATGGGCCGAGACGACCCCCGGCGTCGGCAAGAACCAGGTCTCCATCGCGGCGGGCTCCAGTCCCGGCATCGGGGGGGAACTCGCGGCCCAGGCTGGGCCGTTGGGAACGAACAAGCCGAGAGACTTCTCCAGATAAAGGGGGGTCGAGGGTCAGCATAGGTCAGGATAGGCCAGAATAGGGAGGGATCCCTCCGCCCTCTGTGCTTTATTAGTGGTGGTGGTTTTAGGTCGGTTGGGCATATGTCGGCAAGCGTGTATGCTTCCACAAGAGGAAAATCCAAGGGCATCATCGATGGGGCGCCCCTTGGCCCTAATCCGTTAACCACTGAAAGTTGCACATGACATCCGCCTGTCGAGACTTGCGCAAGGTGAATCCCAATATCACGTTGCTGCACTGCCATTCGCCGTAATAGTAGAGTCGTATGGATCAATCAAGTACAGTGGATTTAAGGTGAGAGCTATTGTCCCATCGCAGCTAACAACTCAGCCGTCTCCATTGTTTCTCGCGTTGTCATAAGGTGGATCGATCCGTACTTTTACGTCAAGGAAAGGCGCTCGTTATTGGAACGAGGTAAACCCTAACTCGGTTGTTGAAGCCACGCGACCCGGAAACCCTATCCGTAAGAATCAGATACCCCTTATATGACGATCGCAGGAAACGGTGCCGCTATATCGCAGCGATTTGGACAGCGGAGGGTACTCATAAAAACGGACACTCATGAGACGTATAGGTATGCGAACCCTAATGAAAAGAACAACTAGGGTTTCTGCCTACTGGTAACCGCGCTCGTTTTTTTGTTAACTTTCTGCCAGCAGGGCTAAGTCCCGAGTACAAACGGTGCTGCGATTGTAGTTGTGCTTATACGAAGTAGTAGCAGATAATACATACATACCTACCTAGCCAAAAGCAGTGGTTTAACTTACCTACAGGTAGAGAAGCCAATAGGGTGTCGTCCGATCGGCCTCCATCCCTCAATTTGGCAGCAGCCAGCTGTCTAACTAAATTCCACAGAGTAGTGCCTAGAGATACCACAGTTAGTGTATGTCACATGCATACATACATAGTATGGCAGACTGGAGCAACCTGAAGGAACCCATTAAACATTTCCGGCACCTGCTGTCCTTGACGTGTTCAAACACACCCCATTCCGCCTCTTCGTTTGCTCCGTGTACCCGTCTTTCGCAAGACCGTTAGATGGAGAGCAAGAAGATCCCCCGATGCCTGCGAGTGTGTTGCTGCTCTATGTTTCATGTTGGCGGGACGGACTTACATCCGTCCACCGCCTCTTCCACGTTTTCAATGATCTTCGACGTTGAAGCCAACGCTTGCTTGTTGTTTTCTGAAGGTCCGCAAGCACCCATATTTCGTGCCACCTGACGGGGGTTCCATTTTCTTCGTCCTTGTCCCATAAGAATATTGATAGTACTTCAATTACTCGGGAGAGGTGAGGGGAGGGGTCAATTTACCCTTTGGTCATCTGCCCTTCCCAGGGTGGTTTTTATTTCCTTTTCACTTTCAGATTGTCTATCAATTGAGGTGACTGGCTCCCAAGTTGGAATGTGACGTGAGGCCCTGGGATCATTGCGCCGACCACTAAGAAGCTGAGAATTCCGGTGGGCGCCGCCGCCGAGCAGCGTTCTTGGGACCAAACCTGATGCCCAGGGTGTTTTCTAGTCGGCCCCTCTATTCGTCCACTGTTTCCAATCACGCAGGTACGTAGCTTGGAGGGGGTCGCAGGTGAAAGTGGGAGAGACTCCGCAAGAAGGAGGAGCATCGGGAGGATCAACTCTTCCAGACTCCTCGTATCCTGACAACAGCACCCCCGACCCAGCGGCGACGACGATAGGAGCTATCAATTGCCAGCAATCTTGCTACGTTGGTCAATACTTGACCGATCTTTGGTAGCTCTCTTGATTTCCAGAAGCTCTCCCCAACCTCTGTTTTTGGAGACCACGTCCTGCCCAATCCTGCACACCTTTAAATCTCTATGCACGACCAGTCCAATCACCAATAAGGGGGGGTCCATGAGTGACCATTCAGCGACTACCAGCTGGCTTTCTCCGCATGATTTTGGGGCATCATCCCATCTAACCGTTCCAGCGAGCTTCGGCTATCGTGGCCTCCATGGGAATTTCCGTTTGGGGCTGACGTAGTAAGACGCATCGAACGAATGGACCATCTGCAATATGTAGGAGGGAAGGACCGGCCCTGGAATCATCGCCATTCACGGAGTGCCTCCCTATCCCCTTACGATGATTGGGAGGTGCGAGGTAACACTATCCCTCATTCGCTGCCTTACCGCCCTCGAAGGCATGAAGTACAAAGGACCGACGACAGGATGCCTAAGCATTCCTCCCATCGACACAGACGAGCGTCCGAAGATCTTCGCCCTCGCGACCCAATGCCTCGACCGTCGCGTTTGCCGGCTCGTTCAGCCACCGTCATCGACCGGAGTAGTAGGAGCCGGAGGGTATACGATGGCGACGACGATGATGATGAGGATGACCGCTCGAGATCGAGGTCGAAGTCTAGGCCAAGGCTGAGGTCAAGATCCAGCTCTGAGAGTAGTAGTCGGCATAGCGAGTCCGACGTCCTTGAGCCCTTACCGCGGCCGGCCCGCAGACGCCAAAGAGCGCTCTGTCCAGAGAAGGCTCCGAGATCCTCTTCCTCAAGCTCAAGCGCCCATCTCACGCCGTCCGCGTCTTCTCAGGACGAAAGGCCTAGACGCCGAGCTGCGGAGAGACAGATCGAGGTGATTGCCGAATCGGAACCTGAACCGGCCGAACACCGGCGCCTTCCCCGCAGGCGCCAGAAGGAGATCGTCTACGCGGGCGCCAGTGACGACGACGGTGTCTACGAAGACCCGTTACCCAGACGCGCTAGGGCTAGCAGATCTCCGTCTCGCCGACGGTATGGACGCCGTTCGGACTCCCGAAGTAGCTCTCGAAGGCCGCATCATCGAGACCACGGTGACGAAGGGAAGCATATATCTTCACCTAAGCGGTACGTAGAAAGGTATTATGCTTGGGAATCAATTGTACTGATTGGTGACGCGCCTGGTTAGGTCATCTAGACCACATAAGAGAAATTATGAATCTGAACCATATCATGACAAGCCAGAGAGTTCACGACTACATACTGCCTCCAGCTCCCGTGTGACCTCGTCGCATAGCCTAGGCTCCTCGTCGAGGCCATCTTCCGCAATTGGGACTTTGCTTTCTCCGCGCCGTCAGCTATCATCTGACAAACCGGCGAAGATGTGAGTGTGGACATCACTATAGATATGTTTAGATACATAGGACTAACGACAGAGGCAGTGTCGAGTGTGTCGAATGTCGTGATGAGGTATCCAGCAACAAAGCGCCTAAGCTCAAATGCGGACATCGCATGTGCAACCGCTGCTTAAGACGCAAATTTAGGCGCTCGATCCAAGACCCGTCCCAGATGCCACCGAAGTGCTGTACCGCGGATCCTATTGCTCTGAAGCATGTCCAAGATCTATTCCCCGACAAGTTCAGGACCACTTGGAACCAAAAGTTCACTGAGTTTTCTACTCGAGACCCTATCTATTGCCCAAGAAGAAAATGTGGTGAGTGGATCCAACCTGAACGGATCCACGAGCGGAATGGACGGAAGTACGCCAAATGTAGCCATTGTGACACCAAAATCTGTTGCACTTGCCATGGGAAATGGCACGAGTCTAGGAAATGCCCCAGGGACGAAGAAACTCGCCAGATACTGCACCAGGCCAAAGAGGAGGGCTGGCAGCGTTGCTTCAAATGCCGGACTCTGGTCGAATTGAAGGAAGGCTGTAATCGTATGATGTGGTACGTCTATTCTTTGCTCTCACCTCTATTTGAAGCTTGCTGACTGTTGTCTAGCCGTTGCGGAGCTGAATGTTGCATGATGTGTGGCGCCAAGTGGAAGAGTTGCGAGTGTCCTTGGTTCAACAACGACATGGCCGAACAGGATCGACTGGACAGTATGCAGGTACCCAGCCCTATCATTGATCGAGACCGACTCGGCGGCGGGGATAGCCTGTCCCCGCGTGACTGCAGGACAGGACGTGGGGTTGTGTCGGGGGCTCGTTCTCGCCAGCCTACCTACGAAGAAGATATGTATAGTCGCCGCTTGCAAGTACAGGAGGATGAGGACTATGCTCGAAGATTGCAATATGAGGAGCCCGAGGACGATTACGCGAATGGTTATGATGACGTTGTCAGCTTGGGCAATGCGGCTGGCCACTTCATGAAGGAGAGGAACTACAGGCACAGGACACAAAGCCTTGTGCAACCTGCAGCGGCGCCGCTGGCTACTTTCGAGAGGACAAGCTCGGCTGTCGACTACGTAGCTGGTGTCAACAGAGCAAGAGGCGTGCGCGGAACCTCGATTGATCGTCTGGCTGACCGGTTCTCGGAGCAACGGCAAGGGGCCAGTAGTCCGATGCATCGACCATTCGGCAACCCCTTGCCGCCCTTGGCGATGAGTCCTCCGCCCCCTTCGCACGCACCACCGGCTGTACCGCTCATGCGATCCCAAACCCTGGATGACGAGATGTTTAGCAGCCCCCGGAGCATTCGAGGCTCCGGACGAATCTTTCTGAGAAGGGCCACGCATGACTATGCTGACGAGGTAGACGCGCACACTCTAGCGAGTCGGCGACGGTTCCGTGAGCCGGAGCCTCCTAAGGATTCTGTGCTCGCCGGGTTCACAGGACCGGGACGCGGAACGAACCGCGTCTTTGAATGGAGTAAACACGTGGAGCCCGGTCTTCCGGACAATCACACGGTCATCGCTACATGATCTACATACGCGTGCCAATCAACCTTATGAGGATTTTCCCGCCCATCAGTCTTTTCTGCCTGCGACGATGATGATGATGACGACGGCGTCAGGTCTCGGGTTATGATGATTTTACGATGCACGATCAATTTTCGCTTGCTGGTTAATGGATTCGTTTTCATGTGCAAGGAAGGCCTTATCAACTTGTATGATAGATTACGTAGAGGTGGACGGCTCAGTTTGGCATTGTTCGGATCTCTTGTCGAGCGTTCGTGCGGATATCGGGGTTTTTCTCTTGTGGGAAATTGAGGGGGTGCATAGGCGTTGTCGGCCTGACTAGAGTCATATATTGGACGAGCAAAGCGGTGGATGACTTGCATACCAGCAAAGTATGACCGCGTTCTGTTTTTCTCGCGTTCTCGACATGTATCTAGCCAGTCAGTCGGCCAGCTAGCCCGCCAACCAAACGCAGCACCACCTCTTCTGACCGGACTTTTTGTCGGGACATGTCTCTCATTGGTATATTGTAGCGCGATGAGCCAGCGCCCTTTTCCGGGCGGTCGACAAATAGACTCTAACGCAGGCAAGCTGTTGCAACTGCGGACCATACTTTCCGCCTATATAAGGGGTCAAGCCCAACTAAAGGAAGCTTATATTAATAGTCGACTTCTGGACTGGGGGCACTGTGCCAAGACAGATTAATGTATAATTTGATTAGATAAGGAGGTTCTTAGCGCTGTTCAAAGGCCGCGTCTGACCTGTAGGGATGACATCAGGGGTCACTGTCCCTGTGACCACTAGACCCGGCCCTCCTGTCCAGCTGGAAATTTTTTCTTGTACTTGCATGTGCAGAATCATGACCGGATGCCCAAATCTGCCTTGGTACCCTTGGAGTTGGTTGCACTGCAGCTGAACCGGGTCTGGTGGGAATCTCTCACAGCTTTCCCAACGACGGAACGAGAAGCAACAGCTGAACTGGCTTTTCTTATTCGCCGCGGCCGGTAGTAGCATAGGGTCGCCCTTGTTGTACTCCTATTTCGAGACGAGCGGCAGCTTCTTCTCATGACGGTACTCCCTCCTCTGCGATTTCCATCCTGTCCAATCGCTTCGCATCGTCGACCACATATTGTTACGCAACAGATGACACCGGCCTCTGGCCTTCCTATCGCTTCTCTGGGGCCGTCTGCCGGTTTAAATAGATTAATGCGATGCTGCTCTTACACCAGGTCGGCAGCGTCAAGATCGGCGAAGTCGTGCGCTACACCGTGACCTACACCCCGTCACGCGACCGGATCCTGCCCTCGCCCGAGTACCTGTACCTGCGCATACGCAACACCTCGCCTATTCCCCTGCGCGCCGCCTTCGTCCACGGCCCCTACACGCTGTGCGTCTCCGCCTACCCGTCGCACTTCGACCCCAATACCAAGTTCGAGAACCCGCGGCGCTATGGCGTCCCCGAGCACGAGCCCATGCTCAAGGCCGGCGGCACCTGGCTGTGCAAGCTGACCGTCCCCGACGACATACGGCAGAGCGCCGGCGCCGGCGCCTCGAGGGGTGACTTCGCCGACGCCGCCGCCGCAGGGGGTGGAGAGGGCAACAAGGAGAGCGCCTCGTGGATAGTCGAGGTCGCGAGCCAGGTCATCTTCTCGGCGAGCGCCGCCGTCGGGTACGAGGTCATGCTTGCGCGCGACGAGAAGAGCTTGAGTCTGAGCAGCGTGCCCGTCCTCGGGAACCAGGCGCAGGTACCGCAGCCCGGAAGGGTCGCCGACTTCCAGCAGAGCGTCGGTGCCAAGGACGGACATCATCCCGCACAGCCTAAGGGCGTGTTCTCCAGGGCCATCACGTTGAAGGTCGAGGACACGGCGAGTCTGTGGAATACGCCGCAGCTACCGGGCTGGCGCGAATGGGACCACGGGAGAACCAAGTCCGAAGGGGAAGAGGCGGCGGTCCATAGCGTCACGGAGCCACCACAGGATGCCAGGGGAGGCTCGGAGACAAGAAAGAGGCCCAAGAAGGTCCATCTGGTAGTTCTGACGCACGGCTTACATAGTAATCTTGGGGCCGACATGCTATATATGAAAGAGAGCATTGATAGAACAGTGAGGCAAGCGAAAATAGATGCACGGGCGAGGAGGGCGCGGGAAAAGAGAGAAGATGCCCGAGACGGGAACCAGCACCACCAGCCGGGTGCGTCTGGTGAGACTGAGCAGGGTATGACCGTGTCCCTGGAAGAGGAAGAGGAGTACGACGACGAGGAAGTCATCGTGCGGGGTTTCTCGGGCAATGCGACTCGGACCGAAAGGGGCATCAAATTCCTAGGCAAGCGACTGGCAAGGTTTGTGCTCTCCATGACGTATCCGGACCAGCCCTACCTACCGACTCCTAAGAAAGCCGCTGGAGGTATTGCGTCCGCTTTCCGGGGAGAAGAATCAAGAGACGAGTTCAGTATGCCTGCGGCTCATAAGAACAGTACTATTCACAAGGGGAAACATCACGAAGACAGCCGGGCATTTCAGATCACCAGCATCAGTTTTATTGGGCACTCCCTGGGCGGCCTTGTCCAGACATATGCCATTGCCTACATCCAGAAGCACTCACCCCAGTTTTTCGATCTTATTCGGCCAATTAACTTCATCGCCCTCGCCTCTCCGATGCTGGGACTCAGCAACGAGAACCCCTTATATGTCAAGTTCGCCCTCGACTTCGGGCTGGTGGGGAGGACCGGCCAAGACCTGGGCCTCACTTGGCGCGCGCCTACTATCGCGAGGAGCGGCTGGGGCGCAATAGTTGGAACTCTGGGCGAAACTGCCCATAAGAAGGTCATGGGGGAGCCCCAACCGGAGTCGAAACCCCTGCTTCGTATCCTTCCCACCGGTCCTGCGCACGTTGCGTTGAAGAAGTTCCGCAATCGGACGTTATACTCGAACGTCGTGAACGACGGCATCGTGCCGCTTCGTACCAGCTGTCTCCTCTTCTTGGACTGGCAAGGTCTCGGCCGGGTCGAGAAAGCTCGGAGGGAAGCCGGACTGGTGGAGACCTTGGCCGGTTTCGGCTGGGCCGAGCTCACGGGTGTGAACGTGTCCTCCAAGAAAGAACAGTGGGTTCCGGAGGCCGAAGGAACGTCTTCCATACAGACTACGGCTAGCTCGGCCCAGGAGGCCGAAGAACACGCCGATTCGCTAGAAGTACCGCAGCCGCCCAGCAACGCAACGGTCGAGGACGATCGGAAGAGTCTCAGCCTCGCGAGGACGCCATATAAGGACGAACCGCCACAGAACTCTCAGACGAACAACGACTTCCCCTTCTCGGGCTTCTTCAATTTCTTCAAGTCAAGCTCGAGCGGGTCAAAGGCACAGACCCAGAAGGTGTCCTCCAGCTCCCCGCGCGAGAGCAGGATATACCAGCGCAGCCAGACTATAAAGCTGGACGGCGCAACTACGACTTCCGCGTCCTCGAGCACGTCGAGAGTGACAACTGGGCACGAGTCGGGCGGGGACCACGAGAACGGGGTGCCTGCTCCCCCTCGGACGACTTTCTTTGAGGCTGCCGGGGATCTACTGAACCCCAAGTATCCGCCAGTAGAGTTCCTTATCGATCCCTCGCGCCGCCCGCGGACCATTTTCCACGATCGAGTCTATCACCCGTCTGACATTCCGCCGCCGCCGCTCAAGAAGCGACCGACCGGATCCCTTCGCCGCAAGTCCTCCAAGGGTGACAAGCCACCGTCGCCTCCATCCCAGAGCCACGACCCCCACAGCGGCGGACGCCAGGACTCGGGCCTCTCAGCGCACGACTACTACGACGACCGGGGAGACCAAGGCGGGGACGACAACAACGACGTGATGGTCGACAGCTCGAGCATGAAGGTCGAGGAGAAGATCGCGCGGGCGTACCACCGCGACCTCAGCTGGCGCAAGGTGCTCGTCAAACTCGAGCCCGACGCGCACAACAACATCATCGTGCGCCGCACCTTCGCCAACGCCTACGGCTGGCCAGTCGTCAAGCACCTCTGCGACGCCCACTTCAGCGACGCCGCCGCCGCACGCACGCGCGACGACCTCGAGACCGGCGCCGAGCGCGCCAGGCCCGCCCAAGAGGCACCGGACAACACCGGCACCGAGACCAGCACCCAAGACGATACCGCGGCAAGGGGTAAAGGCAACGTCGAACCCGCCGGGGCCGAGAGCGGAAGCGGTGGCGGCAATGGCAATGGCGGTGGCTCCCCCCAGGCGCCGGGGCCAGAGAAGCGGTCACCAGCCCATGACATCGCCGAGTCGTCCCACGGCCGCACGGCGAGCGAGGCGCTCGAGGCCCGCGACACGGTGCCCGAACTGCGTTCGTCCTCGTCAGCAGTGCAGGAGAAAGGCGGTTTCGCGTCGCACAGCGCCGCCGCCGGTCATCACCAACACCACCATAACCAGCAAGAGCAGCAGAACCTCCACATCCAACCGCCGTCGCCGTCATCCCGTCCAAACGGTCTCGGCGTCGACAGCAGCGCCGACTCGGGCTCCTGGAGCGACCGCGACTTCGCCGACAGTGGCGACGAGAGCGAGGTCGACTACGACGTCATGATATATGGCGGCCACCTCGTCGACAACAGACCTCACCATAAGCAGCAGACTCGCGATAAGGGTAATAAGGGAAAGGGGAAGGACAAGGACAAAGAGGAAGGGGGGGAACAGCTGGGGCGCGCCAGCAGTCCCGGCTGGAACTGGACTGAGAAGATCGTCGGCAAGGGGCGGAAGGGAAGCAGGGGCCAGGGCGCGCTTCCGAGTCCCAAGGGCAACCGCGGCCCCTTGAGCCCCCGGAGTCCGCGGCAAAATCCCTTGAGCCCGCAACAGCAAGAACCCCAGAGTCCGCTGGAGCTACAGAGGTCCCGGAGTCCCTAATAGGGGCTGTCGTCTGACTGTGTGGCTCACTGTCTGTCTTGTCCTCTCACAGCCCTGCCCGTCTACTAGCCAAAGGCCTAGAGCCAGCTAGCTCGATAAAGGAGTCTACGTAACAAATTACTAGTAACTACGAGGGAGGGGGCTCCAAGAGGATAGCGCGAGATAGATGAGGGATGCGGTAATAAGAGGGAGGTCATCGTCGACAGCTTTGTCCGCTACGGGGACTACTAGACTAGATCAAGATACCCAAGTAAATGAGCGACTCGAGCCGCCCTACCTACCGCTAGGAAGGGAAGGAGAGCACCGCTTTTGATTGGATCTGATTAGGTTGGGTTCGGCTTTCGAGAACTTTGAGAGGGTGAGAAGCGTATTCCCGTTATACTTTACAAGGCATCGCATGGCATCACATTTCGCATCGCCTGGGCTGATGGCATACAGACATTACATATCCACACAGTTCTTATACGTCCTTTCACACTTACATAGCATGGCGCGGCGGCGTGGCGAATACTACTTACTACCTAGAGTTGGTTTAATTTGGGGGAGGCCATCATTATCGTCACCATTCATGATCCGCAAGTGAGCGGGTGAGTTTGTGAGTGTTATCTAGATATATAATTCTTTTTAATAGATAGTAAACTACTTAGTTTTGTTCAAGGGGTTGTAAATTCTGCCTAAGTGGTTAGATAGCGATTAAGTTATTCACTGTGGGCAAAAGTGTTGCAATTCTTCAGACTGGGGGGGCTCTGGGTTGCTGTCTGTTGCTCTTCTTGGTCACTCATCTACAACTGGGGTTGGGAGCAGCCAGATAGAGCCTTCAGCTCCTTCTGTCCTTGCAATCCTAGGGCCAAAAATCAAAGCCCTTTTGTTCCTTTCGACGTCCTTTCAACACATCACCACATCTGCCGACATTCACTTCCTTAATACATCTAACCTCCGCGGCGCTGCGCTGTGCTGTCGTGCTGCCATGAAAACCAGCTTTCTTGCCCCTTTTCTCGGACATTAGGCGGATGCACGCGTAGGCACGCGCGCTCGCTGTGAAAGATAAATTTCCGTATCCGCCTTATGAAACGCACTCCGGATAGATCGGCGCATCGACCGGGCTTATCGACTCCGTCTTGGCTGCAGATTCTCGGCAGCCCCATGGCATGCCCGGCTCAGCATGGGGTATCAGGACTCGTGGCTTACAAGACCGCCATCTACCGCACAGTTGTGTTGGTTGTGAACACGCGCATCCTAGTTAGGGCGGAACATCATGTACCTCTTCTGCTGTTTCCCGTTGGGTTGGCTCAACATCGATCTATCAGCATAGGTATATTTGTCAGCTCCAGCTCCGGAGAACTTCCAGGGACTGAATAAAAATTAGCATGAAAAGGTCGTCAACCATCAACTGGGCGTATAGGTAAACGTCTTAAAATGTTTAGCAGTTGAGAGGGGAGTGGATTTCTATGTCCTTTGAAATATACATATCACTGCTAGCCCATGTTCGATACAATAGTAGTAATTCGACTTCCCCCTTTGAATCGAGAGAGTGGTGTCTTTCCCCATGGGGACAGCATCCCGCGTCAGAGGCGAGTATTCACTCGCTACTAACCATCGTCAACACGATCGAGCACTTCTTCAGCGATACTCGTCCCTCGTGCCGCTTTCTAGTGTTGATCTCCCATTCTACGGAGGAAACCGCGGGAGAGATCTCGACCTGGACTCAGGCTCCCGTATCGGGTTAGACGGGAGCTCGACGACGGAGCAATCCACGAGAACCACGACGAGCATGTAGCACGAATCGATGGATGGGTGGCGAATCTACATTATCGTCACCCAATACCGACAGGGCCCACCGGCGTCAAATGCTCCACCGGTGTGCCGGGGACGAGGCACCCTCGACGTCGACGCCTGCATATGCTGCATGCCAGAAGCGTCGTGGTGGAATATATTAGTTACGTACACTCTCCAAGGTATCAGCTCGCTGTACGCGTGGGGAAGCAGGGGCCCGGCCCTCATGAAAGTCACTGGTAGGTAGATCGTCCTGCGAGCCGCGATCGGTAACTAGAGTCTAGAGCACCGAAAGGCTCGGTAATCCACATAGCAGCCACCCCAGGGTATACTCCCGAAAATGTTGACCTTCAATGAGGAAGCTTAAATCAAGACGTCTTCGAGAGCTCTATGTAAATATCATAACGTCCATATTCGTATGTGACGTTACAAACAGGGGGGCCCTCTATGCGTGAAGCTGATGCGACGTTCGGAAACTAGGTTCTCACTTAGGGCTGAAAGCGCTCTAATATCTGGGTCCGCTACTATAGTGTCCTCCCGGTGAATCACTACTAGATCCCAGGAAGACGGTGGTACGATGCAGGGCAACGACGGACGCAACCGGCACGATACGGAAGCAAGCAACGTAATAGGTACACCCGCCGTCGGCGCACTCCGATATGACGACTGACCGGCCGACTTCTCGACCAGACCAAGAGAACCCACAGCCCATGCGACGCAGATGCGCTGAAACATACGATCGTCGAAGCAACAACTGGACGGTCAGGGACTAGCTAAGCTCGGCGTTCTACTGTCTGGCGGGCCGAAGTGCCTTAAGTGGTGGACCCACGCTCGATCCCCAGTTCACAGCACCTTGACACCTTTACAAGGATTCATCGCGGTGGAGGAGGTGTATGTATGTATGTCTGTCTAGGCGCTGTGCCTGCAGCTCGGCGGCACGATGCAGGATGGATTCCCCAGCGACTCTACCTACCTGGACCACATGCACGATGACAGGGTCAAGATGCGTGCGCGTGCTTAGGGGGTTTGGGATTTCGTCGATCTCCGAGGAGGATGCAGGTGCGCTCTCGCCGGTGCGAAGCGGGTGCCACGCGGCCTCGTATATCGGAAAAGAGGTCGCTGGCTATTAGGTGCGCCGAGGCGGCGACGAGGATGATAATCCCGGCCCCCATTCACTATCCACGCGGACTCCTTCTCGCTGTCGTTGTGCTACCTGCCTCAGCTACCAGGCGAGCAGAGAGCACGTATGGTAGGTACTTAGGTAGTATAACTAGGACTGGGACTGGAGAGAGATATCTCGTTAGTGGCAGCATCTGGGCCAGGTGCCTGTTTTACGGCCGCATCGGCGACGGGGTAGGTGGTTCCACAGCAGAAAGGGCGAAAACAGGACCTATAAAAGCCTAAATATTCGTCGCATCGAGCAGGCGTCGTTGCAGCAGCAGAGAGATAGACAAAGAACAGACGCACCACCTCCCCGTGAGGGGAAATGAAGAAAATGTCACGTCGACATGGCTTCTTCCCCTCACTAACTAATATCTGCGCGGTTGCGAGACGCGACCCCTGAAGTGTTTCCAGTTCCGGGTGCCATACATACATAGGCGCGGTGGGCTCGTACTGTAGAGAGCTATGCAAGATTGATTGAGGCTCCCCGGGAAACGATATATTGGCTTGCCGCATGCGGGCACGCAGCCGATAGGCTCTTGTAAGGTATCTTCACATCATGATGTGCGCGCATGCAGGATTTGGCTATGGCCCTGATTATAGAAGGTTAGATGGCATGTAGGCAGATATGGTGTAGTGGATAAACTTGGACAGTGGTTCCCGCAATATCTCTTCCAGTTTCGTAGATGCCAAGCTGGAAGTGCTCAGTATGCTGTTGGAATGCGAAGTGCGATGAAGGGCTGAGCGAAGGTCTAGGGGTCTGGATGGAGATCGGCTATTGTCATTATACAACGCCTGATTGCTCAATACTTGCCTATGGGCTGCAGGATCCAGCAGCACCAAGGCTCTGTGCCCAACAAGTCTTTGCTACACTCCAAGACTGGTACGGGCAAGAAAACCCGACGCACTTGTCTTGACTTAATTACACCGAACTAGAAGAGGAGCTGCCGGTCCGGATGGCATTCGCCGTAGCTGGCTCTTGAAGAGCATGACACTTCCCTGGCAACTTGCGGAATAAAGCGGTGCGTTCCTCTTCCAAACGTAGTGGTTACTTTCAGTCCAAGTCAATATCAGGTCTCCTCAAGAGCGAATAGGGGGTGTGGCTGTTTATTAGAGCAGGACGGACTTTTCACAGGCAGGAAACCTCCGTGTCGCTGTTATTGGCGCCCCGCACAGATGCATCCCTATTTTATCCTCGCGCCTGAAGACTCGAGAGATCCTTCACATGCCAGCGGTTTGAACTCGGAGTCGTGGAATGCTTGGCCCATCGTGCGCGACCTCTCGATGTGGAACGCCGAAAGGCCGATGATGGGTAGATGACGAAAGAAGGATGGCTAATCAAGCTAGAGAGACTATGACCAGGCGTCGTTGGCACATGCGATCAATTAAGATTCTGTGGCCAGCCGCTGCTTTAGTCGGCCATTTTTTCAGGATAGAGAGGCTCGACGAGAGGAAGCGTCTCTCCTCGTGAACAGGCCAGCACCTTCAGGCATCGTGGAAGAGCGCAACATACAAGAACATTTGACGAGACGATTTTTGAAGGCGAGTTCGTCGTGGCTCGTTACAACTAGTTACGTTATATCGGATCTGCACTGGGTAATACTGACTCCTTTGGTACTGGTAGGCAGAGGTCGGGGTGATGTTCTCTTCCGTCTGCCACCAGGCCTCAGATTGGATGCCATGCCAATCCACCACCTGAATTCATTGCCCGTATCGCCTCGCGGCTGGGAATTTGCGGCAGTCGCCGTACCTACACTACCTGCAATGCAGTGTATCCCAGTTTCTCTCGTCCTGAGAATGGAGCGGTCTGAATGAGAATATCCGTACCAATGTGCTGCTGTCGCCAAGTTGATGAGGCAGCTAGCCATTTGTATTAATAGGCGACTGTGCAGCCTCCCCAGTTCCCTGTCCTGGGAGTTAATATCGGATTAATATGACCGTTGGAAGAAAAAGATAATGCATATAGAGTCCCGTACTATCGTAGGAATGCGCTGTGTCCTATTCGTTGCACTCCTGGAACCCATGCACTTAGATCTCATGAGTTCGGATCGGACGCAGCTGCGAGAAATCAGTCTTCACCGGGATGACGCGGCTCGGATTCCCAGCATGGTAACATATTTGGCCGCAATCGAGAGGATCGGCGTCCTTACTCGCAGGTGGCACATTGGCAAAGAAGGGGGGGCATCACCATTTAACGCGGAGCACCGCCGAACCCATGAACACAATTCCAGGGCCGTTACGCCAATATATCGGAGGCGTACCCGGACTTCGCTTGTCGGTCCCACATAGCTTGGCCTGCGCCATGGACGGGAAAACATGCATCTCCGTCGCCTCGCCTTTTCCCATAGATGTAAGCGAGAGTATCCCCGAGAATACCATATCTGAAGCTAGCCTGGCTTCATGGCAACCACGGCACTCTTCGGAATGCTGCCAGGGTTTTGGCACTGACTGAGAGATTGCATACGCTGGGGCGTGGTCTCAATTCTCTGACATTCCGATAAGCATTCATAACTCACCACCAGGCGGAGTGAGACGGGGGATTGGGTTATACGGGGACCGGACCCGAAAAGCCGGATAGCCAGACATTCGAGGCCGAAGACTGGCACCCCATTCGTACAAGGCTGCGGGGCGTGAGTAAGGGGAACCACCTCATCTTGTCCTGCAATCGGGCCGCAGGAGGCCCTCCCCGGCTGGCCGTGTCGAGTATCGACCATTCTTCTCAAGTGTGCCACCGTATGTATGATCGTGAAGTTGGTTGTCATTCAATCCCTTCCCCGAGGTACGAAGCGATCCCTAAAAGCGTGACGTAAGCAGTCTCTTGAATGATACGTAGTACAACTTCCAGGGGTATTTTTTGTTGGTTACCTACGCCGGGTCCACCGTAGGATCAGGTAGAATCTCATACAAATTGGTACGGGGAGTAAAACATGCTCTGCTGGTTTTGCCAGCGCTTGCCGCTATCGCAAAGTGACAAAGATCGATCTTGGCCGAAATGCCAATGTATTATCCATACAATTCTTTTGGAGTCTACATTCTGGTCTCATACGTACAGCATTTGGTCGTCCAGTGGAGGTAACTAACAAGAATACCCCTGGAAACTGTATTCTATTTCTCGTATGCCTTTTGCGATGCTTAGATCGCCCGATCTCTGTTCGATATGTAGTAATTATAGGAGAAGTAAATGTACAGACCCTAGCGATAGGTGGGCGCTAGACCGAATAAGGGAATTTTGTAACTGGCGCTGGAAACTAGTAAATTTAGCGGACCTCCGCTATTCGAAGTTTCCAATTTTCAGGGCAGGGGAAATCCGAACCAAGGTGGCGGACCCAAAAATTTAATACAAGTTACAGGTGTATATTGAGTTAGTTTCTTTCGCCAGGGCCACTTTACATTCATGTAGAATCCCATCCGAATTCGTATGGGATGGGACATCGGAGACCGTGCTGCCGATGCTACCGTTATCGCAGGCTTCCAATTCTTGAAGATTATCTATTTTAAACCAAACCGACGAGGTCATACTGTAGACCATGCAATTTTCTATATAGTGTCCAGACCCGTAGCACACCATTGTCACTATCAATTATTTGTCCACCACCTTGCGTACCCCGGTTGAGATAACCCCCACGCACCCCATAATCTTGCCCCACAGAGAGATAGGATCTGGGTATTCAACCCAGCCTTGCCTTGGCTCGCCTGGCTTGAACTTTCTGTTGTAGGATAAGGATCAGCACTAGGATTGCGCAATACTAGGCATAGAACTGTATTACTTATAACAAGACTATGGGCCCATCATCGTCCCGTATTCCTTTCCTCCGATTACCGATGCATTGCATCAGGCTCGGTGGTCGCACGTTGAGCCTTGGAGATGCTACTGTAGACGGACCGCCGAACGGGACCCTTGGCTTCATTGCATTTGCTTCTGTAACTACGCGTGGCGCAATGCAGGCCGATGCTACCTATGAATGAAGGAGTCGGGCGTCTCCGTCACTTCCTCTGCCGTCCACGATTCCAGCCAAGGCTCGGCCAGGTAATAATCTGTCTAAGAATGCCACTTGGCATCCTATTGCGGGGGAAAGAAAATAAGAAGAAAAAAGAAAGAAAAAAGGGAGCTCTCCACTCACTTTATGAAGCAGTTCGGACTTTTCTCAGAACAAGCGGCTTATTCTGAAGGGATACTACGTATGGGGATTTTCCGACGATGCGCTGTAGAGCTTGTACCCCAGGTAGTTTTAGGCTACTGAGTATTCGTACGGGCAGTTGTGAATTCGTTAAATTTCTCTTGGCGATCATGCACCCAATCGATAACTAACAAGTTTTTAAGTTTTTGCTAAAATGTACGGACAAAACGGATTAATTGCCAATGAGGTGCAAAGAGGCTGAATCTATTAGCAGCAAATGGATTTGATTTGTTTAAAGAAATTCCGACGGTGGGTCCACATAAGGTACGTTGTACCATTTCTATTGGAGAGTCGTTCGGCGACCCATTCTGAAAAAGCCCGAACTACTTCTATACCCCCTAGGTGCCGTATACCTGGTAAACTGGGCTAATTAGGACATATCGTACAGACACAGATGCCTATTTATGGAGGGACGTTGAAGTGACATCACCACTGATAAAAAGGCAGGAATTGTAAGAAGCGTTGCTCGACAGAGCGACCGAAACTTGGCCGCCTTTCGACCGCGATAACGTCATCCGAGTCCTTTCAAGCGCGACGACGAAAATAAGCCGGCTCGACAGTGCGTGTTCCCCAGCCTGCGGTCTCTCTCTGTCTGCTCGGCTTATCCTGTCAGATGAAGTCTCTAGTCTCTACATCAAAAAGGCGGTCTCCGGGAAGCGATAAAACTTTTTTTTCTTGCGTCGTCCTTAGTAGGATACGTACGTAATGTGACACAAGTTGAGTTTTGATAGGATGCGGCCCCGGGAAATTTTACCCCAGGTAGCACCCCAAGGAAGGAAAAAGCAGGCGTCCATTATCATAGGGCGTCGCGCTTCAGACAAATCGGGAACCGAACGAACTTTATGCAGCCACTCCAACTCTCTCCATGGGCAATCAATACCCCACACTAGGTAACTCTAACGCCAACAAGGTCTGGACCTTTATCGTCGAAGCCACAACACAACCCTTCCCGCGGCCCAACATTGTGAGCAACCAAAGCGGCAACTGCGTCGTTCCGCAACGCCCCAGCGAACAACTGTTCACGCCACCGCTGGTCTCTGGAGTTGCGGTGAGCAACGAGAAGAGTTCGCCCGAGATGGGCGTTGCAACAGCCGTGCCTGCCATATGAGGTCGACGCAGCAATTATTAATGCTGTGTATCTATTTGCGCATTATCACTCTCCCATTAGCCCCTGACGCCTGAAGCTTTTCGGACGTTGAGCTCCCGCAAACATTTTCTCATGTTCGACTTGACTCGCTCTAATCTTAGCTGGTATGAGTTGTCTGGGCAGTACGTAAGTGACTGCTGGCAGCGTTATGCCCGCTATTATTGCTTCTGTCGAGCTAGGGCAGAAACAGACATATGCATGTCTCCATTTTCACATGCGAACCCAGGTGTCGCTGGCACTGCGACAGCATGGCTTTATCTGGACAAGCCTGCTTACTAACCCAACTTTTCATAATAGGAGAGAGGCATAGTAAGGACGCCCCCGGGGAGGACAGAGTCCAAGTAGTAGATGAGCGTCCATACGTACAAAGAGGGACGGGAAAAGAGAACTCCAAATCTCGGGATATCTTCGTTCAATCCTTCGCGGTGATGAGGGTAGCCCCCCCCCCGCAGCTCCAACTGCGCCTCCCTGCATCCCAGCTCCCCATCCCCCTTTGCGTCAGGATCCATAGCCCTACCTATAATGCATACCTTTTAAGTTAGTAAGGAGATAATGGCTCAAAGTCCATCCAGATGGTGGCAGGTGCAGCAAATTAGGCAGTCAGCAACCGTCTAAAACAAAGCCTTGGGGGTCTCCGATTTCAGATGTTTCATATAGCTATCCTTATACACTGACTGAGAACCTCGACGATGACATCACTACGATAAACCTTTTTGACACACAGATACAATACGCGAAAGCCTATATATAAATAACTCGGCTTCGCCAACCGATAACGGACGTACAACCCCAAGTGCGAGGATGAATTGCCGAGCTGGAAAGGGCCGCGGCATAAAAGGCGTGCATGTGGGTATCACGTAATCGGGAGGGAGGGGGGTAATGGATGTGATGTCCTTATCTGCGCGCCACGTCTTATGGTTCTTTTTTTAGTTGCCTGTACAAGATGACAGTTCGCTACTCCAGGTAGGCTCTAGTGGGGTTGGAGTAGGGGGCGCGCCGGGCTGAGCAGCAGCAGCACCAGGAAACACGATACCGTGACCGACGCCTTTACGTTCTGGGCAGTCATCATCAACAGCCAGAAAGGCAGCACCCCATTGGGAGGTAGAGCGCACACAAAAATCTCAGGGAGATGAAGGGAGACCATCGGGCGGTCACGAGGCAATAATAACCCCCTAACGCCTCAATTTTTGTTGCCCCCTCCCCCGCTATTGGCTGCCCGCCCCGGCAGTGTCGTACAGTATGCGCCCGGCGCATTGGGACGGGGATGACAAGGCGGTTCGGGGACGTCCGAGGGAACACGCACTTACGGAGCATGAGATCACCCCCCGTGAGGTGGGCGGGTAGGCTGGGGCAGGGCTGGGCTCGGCAGGGCTGGAGACCTGCCTTATCTACGCTGGCTGCGTGGTAGGGTTGCCTGCCTGCCTGCTTCCTTGCTGACATGGACGGCTGACATGGACGGCCGTCATTCGCCCAGTCACCGCAACCGTCCCTGAGACTGGAGGAAAAGGAAATGAAGGGAACCAGAGAGGCCTCGTTTTGGGAGCGCCGCCGGTTCTTTAATTACGGCCTCGTTTCCCACCGGGCTTTGATCGTGCTGTTTTGAAAACGGCCCCCTTTACAGCGGGTTTGTTGCGATAAAGGGCACACGCGCAAGGCAGGCAGAGGGGACGGGGGGTTCCGAAGACGCATGTACAGAAGCAGAGTCGGAAAGGAATGCGGGCTTGGCAGGGGAGTGAGATGAATGACGAAGAAAAATGTAGCGAATGATACATAACCTAAACTTAGATCATACGGAGTTCAGGTGCAGGTTAGTTTTTATAGGTTCTGGTTATACGGCGAACCTGAAGGGTCCTGTGCCTATATGTGTCCTCCCACCACTACGTACTTACATACGGCACAGGACAACGAACGGGAAGAAATGGGGCGCCAACACGTCGATCGGGCGTCCTTCCACTCTCCCAAGATCGCGCAGTTATATTTGGCGCCCTCTGTTCTCCTGGGCAAAACATATGTAGGTAGGAAGGTAGTAGCCTGCGTACGTACGTACCTATCGTGCTTCGTATGCATGCATGCACATACCATAGAAACTGTGTATGGTAGAGCCCGAACCCCCTTTTTCTGGTGGCCCCCAAACGGAATCCCGGCTGGGAATCTGGGGACTGGGATGTGTCGGTGGTATTTCCCACGGGGTACGGAGTAAATTACGTGGAAACGCCGCAAGGAGGAACGACAACATTTGTGGGGGGGAGGGGGGAATTGAGTGGAGGGAACGCGAAACATCACAAAATTAACCAACCAGCCTGTAGACAGCGAATGATAGGTTTAGGTAAGTGTTATAAGTCGAAACAACAAAGCCTACCGTACGTAGGCAGGCTTGCGAAACCTACTGTAATGAGGCGCAGTCAAGTCCTTGGGGCCTCTTTCTTGGCTTCAGCCGAATAACGGAACCAATACCACTTTGTACTGCAGCTAACATGGATCGAGCAACAGGCAACGATATTCTACCGACGCGTGAAAAGGTTGCCCCGTGTCCCAATTACCATTAGACTGCCATTAATGTATTTCCGCAGCAATAGACACAGGGTAAAAGGCTTTTCACATTCTACAATAGGAGAGAGGCATCGTAGAACCAGGCAGCATGAGACAGATTTAACTGAGTTTTAAATTAACGCTTTTCTCGTCCGCCGAGGCTTCCAAAGAAAGCAAGTCTCGAATAGGAAGCGGAAAGTTCCCGAGATAGTTCGCTGGTAAGAGGAGATCTAGCCCGCTGATGAGTTGTGTCAAATCTATAATGTTGTCTGTCCGCCGCCGAATACACCAAAAAGCCCAAGTGATAGATGTGCCCCAATCAACCTTTCCCACCTCGCTGGTAATCGACATTCGATCGTTGGGTATTAAAACCGGGAAACATCCATTTAACGCCCACCTCTTTCTATATATGCCTCTATGCCCTTGTCGTTAAATCGTGCCGTGATGGTTGTTCCAGGTCTGCCGAAATTAATTTTACAATCGATCCATGAGATCGCCACCGGCTAAGCTGCCGGACGCGGAGCTCCGGCCGCTGTGACCGTTGTATCCATCGCTCGGTGCGAGAAGGTCATGGACAGCGACTTTCGGAACCTGGGGGACCGGAAGCTTCCTGCTTCCATCCGGCCGGCTGATAATGTCAGCCAAGGACATGCCGCTGGATCGCGTTCCGTCGCTGCCGTGGGGTTGCGAAGTCGGAAATAGACTCCCTTCCATCTGAGGCTCTAGGGGAGCTAGGGCCGGCGTGTGGCCCAAGGAGAGGTTACGTAGAGTAGGCAACTCAACGCCACCGTAATGTGGCCGAAGGCGCGGTGAATGAGCTGGCGTAGCAAGCGGCGTATGGTCGGGCGTGGGGGAGAGAGAGTTATGAGAGAAGGTCGGGGAAGAGGGAGCAGTAGAATTCGGCGAATTCGGCCGCGACTTTTTCGCATGACGGGTAGAGCGGGAATAGTGGTCATCGTGGTGCTCATCTGAATGAGTCCTGGACATGTGGTAGGCAGAAAGCGAGGGGAGATGACCACGGCTACTGTGAAGACTATGAGAATAGTACGGATGGTGCCTTGACTGGTGGAGGCTCAGATTTTCCCGCTCCAACTGACTGGTAGCTGTGGCTAAAATGCCGACGTCCATACCATGGGCGGAAAGTGGACCGGCTCCAGGAAATCCCCGGCTGTAGTGGAGTGGCACCGAAGGCGGAATGGCATAAGAATAGGAGTGAGGCGGAGAGACATTCGGCGAAACAAGAGTAGAATTCGGAGCAGACTTGATCGATCTTGGTCCGGACATCATGGAGTCCGGCGATAGAGAGTGACCGAGGCTGTGGTGCGCCGCCTGTCCAGCTTTATTGCCTCTCCTCGAGTTCGGGTTGTTGTGTATCCTCGAATGCCGGGTAAGTTCATCTGAGCGGGAGAACTTCTTGCTGCAACCAGGAAACTGGCATGCATGCGGCTTTTCGCCGGTGTGAGTTCTGATATGTCTCGTCTGATGCTCTAGACGGTGGAAAGCCTTGTCGCAGAGAGGGCACTTGTATGGCCGCGGGAGTTCATTGGGATTCTCTGCAGGTTGGCCACTCGGAAGTGGGCCATTCGGACGGATCATGGTGACGGTAGCCATTTCGACGTCTCCGTCGGATTCCTTCTGTACTGAAGCCGTTTGGGTGTCCTTTGCGGGTGTCGTAGATTCTGGGTTCAGCAGGTTGGAGAAATCAACCGCTGATTGTGAGCGTTGCATGTGATCGCCAGCCCGGTGGCACTGTCCTCCACTTCGAAATCCTAGTTGTTCTCGGAAAACCGGGTTTAACAAAGACTCCCTTTAACAGGAATTCTGTCCCTGATGTAGAACCGTCCGTAGAGTGCTTTCCCCAAGATTATTTTCAACTCTTATTGGTTCCTCCGCCGCGAAGCTCAGACAAGTGGGTGTAAGGCTCGTGGTGAGGTGGTGTCGTGTTAGTCGTTGGGGTTGAAGGTCGAGAGTTTAGGTTAACTTGGAATGGGTGCATCCAAAGGTTACGAGTAGAATACCGAAGGGGAAACTTTTTGGGGAAACGGGGGGTTATGGTATGGATTTAAATGAGTCGGGGGGGGATCGGAAAGGTTTGGAAGGCTGTCAACCGCAAAAGTACTTAGCTAATAGCAGTACTTGAAGGCGTAGTGCAGTTGTGCGCAAAAAAACCAAGCCAGGGGCGTCTGCTACTTGGCCCGGGAATTCCACTGTTCAACTAATAAGAGTGGGTGGGCAAGCGACCTTTCCGTGCCAAGTAAGTGGAGAAGTAAAAGGTTGTCCTGGGGGAAGCCACTAGCAGACCCTGAAGGGTGGAGGGGAGATTTTGGGCCCGTACCATACCAGATACATAAGGTAGCAGGTGGGTTGGATAAGGACTATGGGGCCCGGAGGCGACAGGTTATTAGGGGGGGCCAACTGGGGGTATTACACCCACAATTGGACGTGGAGGGCTGCTGAGAACAAAATTGGATGAGGTAAAAACGAAGACGGAAAAAAGAAAAGGAAAGTTATTCCCCAAAGACCAACTAACTCAGGCAAGTCAATTTTTCCTGGGGACTTCGTTCCACATCGGCCTGGGGCGTTTGGCTGACGCACCCCCAGGTCGGGCGGGAATGCGGGTGAACTTATTCAGGTGTGTATGGTGGTATCTACATAATCTATTATGTAGAAGCAATACAACAACAGGGTGCACTGCTACAGTTACCTTCAGCGAAACCCCCTTTGGCTGGCTGACAACCGGGGGGGGGCGTGTAATCTGTGGTTGTGCATAACTAAGATGATGTGTGAGATCCCTCCCGCTTGTCAAGGTCAGTGGGTGTGAAAGTAGGAACATGTGGTTTGGGGGCAAGGCTTAGCAAAGTCCTAGAAAGTAACTTCGCAACTATTAGGTTAGGGCTACGGCAGAGGGTGTAGTGCTAGATGATGCTCATAAAAACCCCACAAAGCCTCCAAAACCTTAATGCTGTGTTATGCCAGAGCATGCTTGTGTGATGATAATAAGAGAGAGACAGAGAGCCTTTCAGTATCCACATATTCCCGTCATACTTGTGGCGAGGGCCCCCATGGGCTTGAAGGAGGTAGTTAGTTATTGATTGATGGTAATAAATGTATTACTCAAGTTACACATATGTGGGCTTGGATCCTCGAGGCGGTGTGCAAGAAAGATATGAGCAAATTCCTTTTTTCCTCTTCCCTATGATCCGGAACTTATGATCTCGCATCTGACCATTATCGTCAGATCTCCTTATATAAACCTATGTTACTCTTTCATATATTATTGTTTGCGGGGAAATGCGATGGTCATTTTTCCTCCGCGTTCTGGAACTTATTCTCATGTCCTAACATCGTAAACCCTTTTCTACCCAATTCTGAGTACATGTGCAAATCATAAGCGCAGATGCCGCGGAAATGGTAAAAAGAAGAGAAAATTCTTAATAGTACTTACGTGTATCTATGCTGTGAATTATTCGTGCCACCCTTTTAGGTAGTAATGACTCTCATAATAACTTTTTCACTTTTCACTTGTACTTCGCACTAGCTCGTCTCATGTCCACAACATGTGTCATTTCACCGTGGGTAGCCGGCCTGTGTGGGGGAGGATAGCAGGAAACAAGGCGAATAATGGTTACTAATACCGGGCGCGCTTTTAGAGGGGAAAAGAAATTCCATTTGACACTAGCACTCTTCTCCCGATGCTGCCAACGGTGTGACTATCAAGGAACGCTGTATAACAGAGAAGACTTGCCTCGAGAGTACCCAAGGCTTGGAGGAGCGGGGGCTGAAGTTAGCAAGAGACCGTATTCGAGTCAGCCGACAGCGAGAGAGCTTCCCTGCCTCCCTTTCCTAATGGGTTCAGACAATGAGGCCTTTTGACCGAAACCCACGATACGCCCCACGTGGGCCCGAGGCGGGCGGGGTGTGGACGTACGTACTATGTAATAGATAAGAGCCATCGTGATACTGTCGGCTTTATAATTTGGGAGCCCCAGCGAGAGATGGAGACAGATAAGCGGGCTCCCGAACGGACTAGAATTTAGAACGGGACAAACTGTCCCCTCGCTACAGTGTCAGGATATACGAGGTGCGACGCGATTCCAATCTAATTTGCTCACGAAATGCCTACTCAGTTGGCCCACATGGCTGGGTCATCAGGGTCATGTACAATATCCCAAAGCCCGGCTAGTTTCCGTACCTACCTAGTGTGGGCAGGCGGTTCGAAGCCAAAAGATAATAGTATCGACAGCAGCGCCTCTATCTGGCGCTAGAGTTGCTAGAGTCGGGATAAGAGGGCGATCATGGGGTAATGATGACAGCCAAGCTAATAGGACATAACAAGGCTGACGACGAGAACGGCGACGACAACAACGAGCATGGAGCTTGCTTGATCTTCATTTCGTCGGCATTACGAGGTATGACTTCAACTAGGTAAGTGACGGATCTGGGGTTATCAAGCCAGGCTGCAGCTCTACCTAGGTCCTACTGCGGGGCCTTCACACAGAGCGACCTTGCGACATCACGCAATCTCGGCGGAGGGAGTTTGAGCTTCAGGTGAAGATGGTTACGAGGGGGAACCCAAGACGCTCCTGTTGAAAGTCAGCATCATTCCTTGCTCTAAGCCCACAAGAGCAAACCGTTTCGGTAGATGCGCAGTTTGATCAAGGTACTTCGTATTCCTGGACCATTCAGAAACTCCAACGGGCGTTCCACGGGGCAATATTTCGGTGAAACGGATGGACGAAACTCATCAGCCTGTCACGCCAGCGTTGCGCATCTGGACGACCAACCGATATTCAGCTGGTCTCGGTCAATCACCAGATCCCCTTTTTTTTCGTGGAGAGCATCGAATGACCCGTGGGGAACCGCAATGACGGACATGATACAAGAATCCCTGGACCATTTCGCGTTACCGAAACCTGGTCGCTCCAAGCCTCTCCTATCCAGCCTATCAGTGGAAAATGGGGAAAACGTGGGGGGCAGAGAATGACCTACTCCCATGTGTTTCATGCGAGAGCGTAATGTCGGCCGCCGATTGGCTCGCTTCTACCTCACCTAATTGTCCCATGGTTGCTCGCTATCTAGGTTCATGAGCCGCAAGTGGTCAGACTGACTGGGATGTTCACATCAAGAAGCGCTCCCTCATGGATACTAGTAGATCAATAAGCGAACGCTCTTCGCTCGCATGCGCTTCTGTTCCCGCGTGTAATACCCAAGATCGGGGAATATGAAAGTACTTCTTTATCTTGGAATACTGTTAGTGGATTAAGAAAATTTGACTTCGCAGCTACCTCTTACGATGGGGTACGCCAGTAGGTTGCAACCAGGATCACGGCAGTTTCCTATCAGAAATACTTGTTCGGATTCATAGTACGGGGTATGAGGGATCATATTATGACTATGAGGCGAGCGCTTCTTGTGGACTGCAATGAGCTGGTCGACAAAGCCAAGGACACAGGAGCATGACGAGGCTGGTTCCGAGTGCACATGCCTGAATTGCACCATTTGGTTTCTCCACGCCTTGACCTCGGGGCACAGTAGTGCCCCTGAAATCTGGGGTTCGAAAGTTTGCGTACTAGCTTTAGCAGGAATGGATCGGTTATGGTTCAAGTATTGTATTTGTTTTACCTGAAAACGCACACCTAAACCACCAGATTCCTGAGGCGAGGGGCCTCGCAAGATGACACATGGAGTTCTCGCTTCTTGGACGGCCGTTTGGCGGCTCACCGGGCTAACAATTGTATGATTTTACAGTGGTGCACGAAGCCTCAACGAGGTTGGAATTCGACTATTCTTCGTCTGATGAGCACGAGGTCGCCTGTGAAAGACTTCCAACGTTTTCAGCGAGCTCTCCTTGAATTGTGCACCGGGGAGTAGCTTTGCAATATCCTCGTTTCAATAGAAAGTCGTAGCACCTGCATTAAGGGTCCAGCGGCAGCGAGATGATCTCCATGACGCACGCCTCGGATTGGATATGCCAGCTGGCCAGACATGTGGTAAGCACTAGGTTGCGTCTTAAAATATCCACGCTAGCATGGATGAATGGTAGCCGTAGCTAGAGCTGTTGACATGAAGCTGTCTCGGGTCTCTGGTGAGAGCCTCATTTAACTTCAAGCAAGCTACTACTCAGTAGTAGAGCTTGTGTGAGTTAGATTCCCCGCGACTCCGAAAGGATAACGCCTCAGCATTTCTGTAGGCAGCTGCGGGAACCCTGAGTTGATTGTGGAGGTGCTGCCACGTATCGATGAAGTCGCCACTGACGAAAAGCCTCTCCTAACGCCCGGTTTATCCGCAAGGATGTCCGTTCATTGCCCAGGATGCCGGGATCAAGGCCATTTCCTCGGCATAATTGGCGGCCCGGAAATATCTCCGTTGCGTAACGAGATTTTCACGCCAGGGTGGACACGCCAACATAGCCCCCCCGATTTTTCGCTCGGCGGACCCGATATCGCCCGAGGTACCGCCTTGGCCTAGGTGCCTTGAATAAAAATGTCTTGTTGTTTTCGTTTTGCCGGCATTTGGGGACTGGAGTTATTTCGCCGAGACAGGGCTCCCAAAAGACACATTAAAGTCATTGCTGATTCGTGAACGGTAACCGGAGGAGCCAAGAGGACCTACCAGGCCTGTTATTGGCGGCATTATCGCCGCCCCATATCCATAGGTTTCCTCTCACTGCTCCAGCTTTGCCTGAGTTCGCCTGAGGTAAACCTCCGCGAGGATTGTTACACCGAGACCCCCGTGTCACGAAGCCGACCTGTCAAAGCCCCAGAAAGTTGAAACCAATCCTCCTAACGGCTCCAGACGTACCTTGCAGAACCGAACATGCTATGATCTGAATTTCAACTCCTTAAAGAGGATAAGGAGGCGGCCCCGGTTCTTATTAGCCAATAGGAAAGGTTACTTGGACTCCGTACCCAGACCAGATAAGGGGTGCACATCCCCCATGCATGACTTGACCAGGAAGCCCGGGGAAAATTGGCCCTAGAAAAGTTCTCTCGGGCTTCCATCGGCTTGCCGTATTGATACAGAGCGACCGCGTCTGTTAGGTATTACTTCTGCACCATCCCTCAAACTAGAGTTCCGCGCGGCGAGATCCTAGCACCCCTCTTTTTTTCTGGCTTGCAACCAACATGAAGTGCGCTATACGGATGATGATATCTGTGAGCTGCGAACTGCGAAACGTTCTGGACTGCCTGGTGGAGTGGCCCGAACGCTTGCAAGGCGAAGGTCGGTGGTTGGTGCGATTGGCGGGTTAACGGTAGTAAGCTACTACCTGCGATGGGTAAGTCTAACATCCTTGGGCTGTATCTCTCCACATGTTAGATGCCCGGATTTCTTTCAGTTAGCCAGTTTCTTGCACTAGCTGATACTTAACATTGATTCATTTATTTCGCAAGATACTAAGTACTAGCAGGTAGTCTAATCGCATAGCCCACCTCCCATGTCCAGCCCTATCACGGAGTTTCTCCGTCCTGGGGTAGCAATGGCTCGAGCTGCCGAGCCCCTTTCAGCCTCTGCAAATTGATAATGAGCGATGCTGTACTCGAGCCCGAATGTAGTTGCGCTATGAGGTCCTTCTTCGGAGACGATTCCCTAGGCTCCGAAACCTCCAACTGAAAAGACTACCTTTTAGGCCCAGATGTAACCAGGCGAACCTGCGAAAATGCGAAAACGAACTACAGTAACATCTCCACTCAAAGCGACGAGTACAATAACTATCTCGTCATTTTCTAGTATTACCTACATAGAACGGCCGGTCGCGAGTAGAGCATATTGAAGGACGACGCGTGCAATCCGGATTTATGTATAGAAGTAGGAGCCTAGATCTACTAGGATGTCTTTGCATAATCATTCGCCATGTATAACCCATAAACAAAGGGAGGCAGGCTCGCACTGCTGCGATGGTACTTGACCATGCGCCTGAAGATGCAGTACATAATGTCTTCGTATTTTTTCCTTGGTAGAGAACACAAACTGTTTCCTTGCCAATATTGGGGATTCTGGGCAAGTACATGTGATTGATTATTATGAGTTCGAACATTGAATACCTCGTACAGGCTGAGTTTATGTACGAAGCAGTCTCGATCCCCCGGACTCAAATTCCCCAACTGGAAAAGGCCTGAGCGGGGTCATATCCGAGACGATCTGCAACGAGGCAGCGCCGCGCCGTGCGTCATGAGGCTCTGGGCTTAAATGTGGGACTTTCCTCTCCCCCGAAATGAGTTAATCTATACAGACAAGGCTGGCTACATTTGTACTTCGTACGTTTGCAGCCGCAACAACATCTCGCCTTGCCTCGAATCTTGTTGGACCATCATTAAGGTCACGGAAAAAGCTGCCATGGACTATCACTCCATCCATGGCCAAGACATTTCAAGCTTCGACTTGACTTCAACACGTGAGTCAGATGCTTTCGTCAGTGTCTGCTCAGCCAGACGACTGATTAACGTCCAGATCGTCTACCAACCGTATCAGCCGCGCAGGCTCTCGAGGACATTAGCGCAGATCCCCGAAGATACATATCAACCGGCATTCGTGCGCTTGACAATGCCCTCGTTGGCGGTCCAAGTGACGATGGAGATGCTTCGCCCGGCATTGGCGGGTTCCAGAGGGGACAAGTGATCGAGATTTGGGGACCTCCGGGTTCTGGCAAGACCGCTCTGGGGTAAGTCGGACGGGCATAAGATCGGAGATCCCTCATATGAAATTTATGATTCTAATCGCATTTGCAGGATGCAATTAGCTGCGAATGCTTTGAGAACTGGAGGGAAGGTTGTCTGGGTAGGTCAGTCCACCCTCCTAGTCTCAATTATGGGCGGAGGTTCTAGACCTGATTTCGGCCGTCCTTCAGAATCCGAACGATACTAATATATCCTCAGACGGATTCCACACGGCATGGGGCCAACGCCTACAGGACATGATCTCCCGTGACCGTGGTTCTCCACCGATAACAGACCAGCATCCGGAAGCGGGTGACAGTGATAACCTGCTCCATTTCACAACGCCATGCCTCGCACACCTTATTGCGTTGCTCTGTAAACCCACGACGGGTACTGTTCCCGATGGTACGTCTCTGATAGTGATAGATTCGTTTTCGGCGTTGTTCAACTATGCGTTCCCGAAGAGTCTCGAACCCCGCCAGCAGACGAAAGGTAAGACTATCCTATCACCCCCTTATAATATGGGTATGTGCCTGACCGCGATCTTCCCGGGGCCAGGACCGTCAACCAGACGGCTACAGGTTCTTCAGTTCTTGATTTCAGCGCTACAGAAACTTGCTGCTGCAAGAGACATCCTGATTGTCATCCTCTCTCAGTGTGCCACAAGAATGCAAGCCGAATGTGGTCCTACGCTGGTTCCAGCAATTAATGCTAATGCCTGGGAACAAGGCATTGCCGGTCGACTAGTCCTGTTCAAAGATTGGACTATTCGCAACGGCAGACTGGAGAGTGCTCACTTCACTGGGATCCAGAAGCTGGACGGCAGGCCGTTTCCGGGGATCATTGGGCCAGCATTCGCATTTGATATTCAATCTGTAAGCTGTCCTTTTCTTCCACCTCGGATCAAGGCCATTAACCTGATTTGCAAGGACGCCCTTGTTGGAATTGAAACCGACGGCAGCCAGCCGTCCTTGGTGCTGTCAATCTCGCATGGCAAGAGGAAGCTAGACGAGACAGATTTCGAACTTGCCGACAGCGAGGGCGAGGATTATGGCTGGGACGACGAAGACGCCACCGAGATGCCGACTGTGGCACAATGGCAGGGGTCTGAGGATATCCTCCTCGGCCACAAAGAAGACGATGGGAGTCAGTCAGAGGCAGCCTCTGATGACCACCCGCAAGATCCGGATGTATCTCCTTAGTAGGTCGCTCTCGGACGCTTCTCGGGCGGCATGCTCCTGGTATTAACACCGAGGCGGCTGGGCCCAAAAAATGAGGACCACGTTCTGGACTCCGCCCTCGCCCAGTTGGCCAGCATCATAATGTTTTCAAGCGCCGCATGGGGCTGCCGAAAATTCTTCAAACCTTGCATGGACCTACCAGGATCGGTCAAATGTCGGTAGCTAAACAGAGCCGCAGGTACGCCGAACGGATCCACACGTCTCGGGCCGTTTGCGGTAGCGAACTCTCCAGTCGCATTTGAAGGGTTAGCTCGACACTTTTAAGAAGTGCCAACATTTATTTCACATGCTAACGATTATGAAGATGACCACGACGTCAAGGTCAAGGATCGTCGCGGATAGAGCCACGCCCCTCCCTTGTTGGCTGGTGTGAGGCGAATGTCAGTTTTACACGCGATTATGCTCTTGCAATTCAGCCGGCTTGCTCGCCATTCGCAAGGTCTGGCCGAACGGGAAGTCCATCAAAGTATATTGGTTTTGCTCAGATCCACAGACGTAAAGAAGCTGGGTTTACGAGATGGCATCCTCAGCGGGCCTTCCCAACCTTTTTCTCCGACCGGCAGCGCAACGGGAATCCCGCAGCGTTACATTGCATTTGCATTGTCCCCAGCTTCGGGCTTGTGATCCGGCGGGAGAATCCTTCTACCGCGCCGTCGAGGATGCAGGTGTACCTACAGGCTCCAGAGAGAAAGCATCTTGGCCTCTCCGTTGCAGTCGATCGCTCGCTACAAAATCCTCGTAGCTCCCCGACGTTGCAGCGCGCTTGGCTTGACAACTCTATTGCAACGCGACTAGATCGATTCCGAGATCGTATACATAGCCCTACTATGAACGGGGTGGCGCATGCGACGCAGGTGCAGCCAGACTGATCGACGCGTATCTCCCCGGGGTCCTCCAAGAAAACGAACGCATTGGCACGGCTGCACGGCACCCTGCGCTGCACGGCGATGCGTCCTAATTAGCTAAAAGGTGCACTCATGGACGCAGGCCTTGGTTACAGTCGACGATTGTGGTTTTACTGGTTCCGTAGCTCTTTTTAATTGACCGATGTGCCCCTGCAGCAGTCTATCCACCGGTTTCCTTTGCGTTCTTGGTTTTGCGTTCTGTATTTTTTACGGTGTCCGGTCTTCCTCTCCGGAGTCCATGGAGCCACCACCAGGACGCAACCGCGAAACCCACCTTCCGAATACGATCTCCTACATGTGTGTGCTCGCTGGCTGGAGGGGCGGCGGCTCTGGCGGCGGTGGAGAGGCAAGACACATACATCGTTGATCGCACGGACTTTTGTACGTGTTTTTCTGTGCACAAGTCGTCTCGCGAAAGGGGACAGTCCCACCGCCCCTCGTTCTCGCTCGCTCTCCCTCCCTTTCTCTCTGCTTCCACCGCAATGCGGGTCCTGCGACGTCCTGGACTCATTATTACTCGAAGCGGCATGAAACGGGGGGAGACAAAGAAATCGTTTCTAACCGGCCCCCCCTCCATAACCGTCTCAGGTGGCCCCGTAAGTAGCAGAAAACGCCTCGACCCACGATCTCTGCGGGTCTCCTGTATCGTGTCTCCTTAGGGTAGGTGCGTGCGTCGTGCATGACGCGCGACCAACAAAAACACGTAAACTTGGAGGAGCGAACTTCTGGTTATTAAGTATATACGTACATGTCGTAAAAAAGTCCATCGCAACCGCGATCTAGGCATATGTACGGAGTCCTTTTGGTGAGAACGTCATATCGTTTGTGGTATAAAACGTACCTATCTCGGTAGAGCCATGTATGTGCATAGCTAGCCCCCCTCCTAGATTGATGCATTGTAGATACGTTGCTAATGAACTTTATCTCCGCATATAATTTGCATACGTGCGTACGTGCACACGTACGTATGAGCGTCGACGGAGAGCGGGATACGGACGGCGCTGGTGGTCTGTCGATGCGGATGCTCATGCCGACGAAGACACAGCAACTCTTTCTACTTACTGCGTAGGCTCCCTTACGTATGCGGGTTCAATCAACGCATTGCGGACTCGCCGATAATAAATATAGTTGTGGACACAGGTAAGCAGGTATCAGCATGTAGCTAGGCCGGCATTACGCGTAGGTTAAGTTCTGTCAGTCGGTCGGTCAGCCACCCTATCTGTCAATAACGGCGGCGTCTCTGCCCGTTGGTGGTGTGTATGTGCCTGCGTGCGATATATCTTGCCATTGATTTAGGTATTTCCTATTACCTGCCAGCCCCTCTGGTGATCGAGTGGGGAGAAGCCATTGCACGGGTTCTGCTGTTTGGTATCCACTCAACGTATCTCGCCTCTCCCGTTTGCCGGGCGGAGCCAGGCGGGCGGCGGACGAGAAGACGGACAGACAGAGAGGCTGGCTGACGGACTGACGGGTAGCCAGACACTGGAATGCAATACCCTAGCCCAGGCGCGAAGATACATTGGTTGAATGAAAAACTTCCAGATATTCCTAACCAGCCCAGCCTCATAGATCGGACATATTCATGTAGGTGCTTAGTCAATTCACCCTAGCTAGTTTGCCAGCTTCTCCCTATGGCTCAAGCAATCGTAACATATACCACGATCGACTTCTCGATTCCTAGACGTTGCCGGCAACCGACCAACCGTTTAATTATATGCATAGGCGGATACCACCTCTGCTATAACGACAGCAACGACGAGTACGGCTATATATAAACCTTATTCTCCGGGTCCAGGCCGGATAGATGGACCATTGAGCATAATAACGACGACGACGGCCCCCTTTCAAAGCATGCTGCTTCAGTGGTTCTCTACGGCCCAGAGCTTCTTGAGCCCCCGTCCCGTCATCGCCTTAACAGAGTTCCCACCGGCGCAGTCCTCGGTAAAGCTTCCTGTCACTATACCGCCGAGTCCCCTCGGGCGGCGCATCTCGCCGGACTTTCTCTAGGTCAGCCCGCGCGGTGTCCCAGATCTGGGACAGCTCCGTCTCGAAACCCCTGCTTCGCATGTCGTCTCGTCATTCGTATTTGGTAACTGCTCTAGCGCCGTGAGTGGGGAAAGCTCCGAGGGGCGTCCGGGGTCTCGTGGGTCACCGGGCTCCTGTGGCAGCCCATGTCCAGCGGGCGACGGGCCTCGCCACACTACCCCATTTCTCGGTGAGGAGTAGAACCTCCTTCGCGGGGGACAAGCGCAGGCGAAGACGGTAGTACTGCCGCCGTTGGAACCGTCCAGCGAGACGGTCAGGTCGGTGCGGGGAGACGTTGGCGGCGGCCTCGGAAGGCGATGGTGCCGGGGGTGCCCCATGTCGTTACCATCCCCTTCGTGACCGGGACGGCCAAGGCCGAGACCCATGTAGCGGTTGATCGCCGTGAGCGAGCCACCGGTACCCGGGCAGTTCTGCGCCGCTCTGCCGCGCCGCCAGGGCATTTGGACTCGGACACCTTGGCAAGTGTATACTTTAGCGCTTTCGAGAAGAAAACCTCATTAATCCTTACCCGTAGGCACACCGTTATCGCCCGCTCCGTGTAGAACTGTGTTGATGCTAGTACCCTTCATCAAATCCACGTCCACCGCAACGTGTCAAGCTGAAGAAAAGAACAAGCTCACTTCACTCTCCGGAAGGTTTGACGAAAGGCGTCAATGAAAATATGGATGCTTAAGTGTAGCTAGCGTTTTCAATCTATCACGCCCTGTTTTGCATACGCTATCAAGTCTCTTGAAGTCGTTGTAGGCATCGCGGCAGAGACGGGATACGGTGATATATTGTGCCGTGTTTTCAAAGGCAACGGAGACGCCGTGTAAGGTCTAGGGGAGTCATCCGCTATAGAAGCCTTAGGACAACATTGGATGGGGCCAGGACAAAGTGCCCGGTGTATCTACAGTGATAACTTGGTATCACGTGGAAAGCTAGGTTGATGCCACGAAAAGGGCGTCGGGCGCCTCAATAGGGGCTATTTTCAATTCATCAGCTAGGTGGTCGGTAGTCCCCACGGCGACGTATTTCGGGAGCTGATCCGTGCAAGAGAAACAGTCTGCGTGATTACTCAGCTTACCTTGCCGAGTGGTGCCAGATGGGAGAGTATGATGGGATTTAGTGACTTGAAGATTGATCATGCCGGAGACGAACACCAACGGCGGCAAGCCCTGCCAACCAGCGTACTTGAAGGAGAGTGATGGCATCTTGATTTGCGTATGAATCAGAAAGGACTTCGCTCGGCTAACCCATGGTTTGGTTCAGCTGCTCAATGCAGATATGGCGATTGCAAGCAAACGAAGACTGCATTAGCAATCAATCGTCCATGATTCCACCTGCTACGCATGTGACTAGCCAAGGGCACCAGTAAAGCGTGGGATTTATAAAACGGTTCGCAGTTGGACCAAACGTGGCTTTTTCGAAGGTTAACCTATTTGATTTTGTGAAATTCCCAATTGTCCGATTTCTGGGGGATTTCTTCAAAGCAGGGAGATTTCGCTGCGCGCCTTATCTTAAGGTAAGAATGAGAAAGTAACGGCGGAATGAATGGTCCCCCGGTACTACGTAATGAGCCTTAGCATCTCTCTGCCACGTGGGAGGAAAGCAAGGGTAGTGCTTTTTACCTACGTCACCATCTCGCCTATACAGACAGCAGGTGCTACGAAGAATACCAGATCATGATGGCTTCAAGGTTCTTTGTTTTATTTGCAATCGAATTCAACTTGGCCTTCCTAGGAATCTCCGACACCTTTAACTTTAGAATTAATACAGCGAATTACCGTTGGTTTTGTTCCTACAGCAGAACGAGCAGAACTTTTTCAAAACCCAGCACACATTGTATAACCTCACAAGATGGCATCGACAGGCCAATTTGACGTTGCTAAACTTTTTGGCGCCAAGCATATCGTAGCAGTGGTCACAGGTGGTACGTACGACGATCCTCTTTACCAAGTTCCCCAGGCACCTTAGGTACTTTCCTGTTCCGTACGCTAACAGCTTCCCAGTACGTCTCTTCCATACTTATCCACTCCCTGAAAAGGGGGAAAGAGAGAAATGCCCTTAGTTCTTCTCAGCTAGCATCTACAGATGCGAAGAGCTAGAGAAGCAGACTTTTATCTCTCCCCCTGATAGAGGCGTTAACGTATCGTAGGGAGGAACAGGCATCGGACTCATGGCGACGCAGGCCCTGTCGGCCAACGGCGCGCGCGTCTACATCACGGGACGGCGGGTTGAGGCGCTCGAGAACGCGGCCAAGACGCACCAGCCGTCGAGCGGGGGGGGCCAAATCATCCCCTTGGGCCCGTGCGACGTAACCAAGAAGGAGGACCTCGAGAAGCTGGTGGCCGAGGTCAGCGAGAAGGAGAAGTGCATCAACCTGCTGATCTGCAACGCGGGCGTGTCGGGCCCCAAGGCGGAGCCCGACAGCGGCGACGCCGAGGACCTCAAGACGAAGCTCTGGGACAACGAGAGCGTCGACGAGTGGGACGATACGTTCCGCGGCGACGTGACGTCCGTCTACTTCACGACGGTGGCCTTCCTGCCGCTGCTACAGGCCGCCGTCCGGCCCAAGGGCGACCAGGAGCCCTTCGCGGCCTCCGTCATCACCATCTCGTCCATGTCGGGTCTCATGCGCCACGCACAGGGCCACTTCAGTTATAACGCCGCAAAGGGGGCAACCGTCCACCTCACGAAGCTCATGTCGTCCGAGTTCCAGAAGGCCGGGATCCGAGTCAACTCGATCGCGCCCGGCTACTTCCCCAGCGAGATGACGGCCAAGAGCAGCGACGACAACCAGAAGAGCCACGTGCCGCCCGAGAAGATCCAGGAGAAAGGCCATGTGCCGCTCCAGCGGGCGGGACGCGAGGAGGAGATGGGGATGACGGTGTTGTACCTCGCCAAGAACCAGTACGTCAACGGCCAGATTATCGCCGTCGACGGTGGCGTTCTGAACGTGATCGCCGGGTCATGAGCGGAGCAGGCTTGCGGCGCGGCGCCGGTATTGGCTGTATCAAGGCGGGGTTGATGGATTGCCGCAAGTGAGCCTATCCGTCGCTCAGACGAAAGAGTGATCGGTGAAGCTTGAGTATGAGGAGAATAAGGGTGCTGAAGCGTTACCCGGTTTGGTTGCTAAGATGTTGTGGACTTCGTACAGGAGGGCTTGTTTTCAATGTGGTTAGAGGAAGCCAATGGTCTCTGCCCTTCTGGAACGTGTTACGAAGTATACAAGTAGCAATATGACGGCCCAAGAAAATATCCTAGACAGAAGGCATAGACATTCTCACTAGACCGTAATAGCGGCAGTGATCGCAGGGACTATTGCGTCTAGCCTGGTCGATGCGGCATTTACGCACACGGTTCCACAACCGTCCAGCGGAATTCACTCCTAGAAATAGCAACTTAATTCATTATGTGGTCAGAATATTCTCTCGATAAGCATGCTGCCTTGTCTACCTCTTCACACTAGTAGGTGTCGTCACGGTAGGCTCACGTACCTCTTTAGTCCTGGCCAACACACGAACTAGAAGCATAGCTAGCCACCGGAGAATGATTTGGCAGGTTCAAAGCAAGCAAGCGGCTAGGGCCATCAGAGATCACTATTGAAGTGAGGAGGCTTGCCCAACTCTCCGCAGTCCTCTCTCCGAACCGAAACAATAGATATTATATCACCGCGAACCTGCCGTAAGTACTGCTCAAGAGCCTCAGCTGCACCCAGAAAAAATTAGGACCCAGGACCCTCAGCAATTTTGGGAGAGTGTCGCAAGTAATATGGAGACGACGCGTAAAGTCTCCTGGTTGTGCTTGTGCGGCCCTTGCCAAGCTAGACGTAACAAGGACGTGTGCCGACGACATTAGGGACGGCGTGATAACGCAAACTGCGAAGAAATCGATTCGGTAATCAGGCGAGATGGGATCCAGTTAGGAGATGTACGGCAGTTCGCCGATGGCGTTATAGCCGCCCACTAAGCGTGACGGCGCCACATCAAGCTGAACATCCCGATGCCTAAAAGGGGACATGTCGCCATGGACCGCCGTGGACTACGTTCGAGGGGGAAATGCACGTCTCGATGCCACAGACGACTGTAACAATGATGAGGCTGCTGGTTCGTGATAAGCATGTCTGTTCAGGCACATCCGGATTGGGATCGAGCTGAATCATTTCCCAATTCACGTCTTCTACCCCGTGCATTGCAGTGAGAAGTTGCGGGCGATCCTATACGGAGCTTCACGCAAGATGCCACAACAGAAGCGCGAAGACCGTGACCGGGAGGGATATCGACGACACGAGGAGCCCCCGCGAAGGTCGCACTTAATAAGCGTGCAGTCGCATCTCGTCGCGGCGATGGGCGAGTTCGTCAGCACCTTCATGTTCTTGTTCTTCGGCTACTCAGCACAATTGATGGTAATCAAAGTACCCTGGCGACTCCTGGTGCGATGGAAACACTCTATGTCGGTTTTGGGTACGGATTCTCGTCACTGGTGACCGTATGGCTCTTCTACGGGATCAGTGGTGGGCTGTTCAACCCGGCTGTACGTATACCCCGTTTTCTTCATGCCCTGGCGAGCACGTTTGCGAGGAAGCGATGTTCAGGTTGCGCTCGGCCTATGTCTCGGACGTCAACTACTATGGACGCGTGCTGCGTTCTTGTTACCCTCACAGATAATCGCCGCTATGTGCGCAGGAGGTGAGGTGAAGGCGATATTCTCGGGTAGCTTGGCGTCCTTGAATACCATCCTAGCACCAGGGATGAACATAGCTTAGGGTCTGTTATCTGAGATGTTCTTCCATCCTATCTCGTATTCGTGGTCCTGACGCTTGCGACTGAGAAATCGCGGTAGACTTTTTATGGCACCCATGGGCATTGGGCTCTCGCTCTTCGTGGCCGAAATTTCTGGTAAGTTTTATTGCCCATTATACTCGACAACTGGCCGAAAGCGAACTGCAAACTGATCTGTGAATAGACGTCCATTTCGCCGGAGGCCCCTTGAATCCGGCACGAAGCTTCGGTTGCGCTGTTACTGCCCCCGAGCTTTCCTAGCTACTATTCGATATACTGGCTTGGAGCCAGTCTTCAGTGCCCTCCTCGGCGCCGGATACTTCCGCTTTGAAGATGTGTCATTACGAGGAAGAGAACTCTGGGCAAGACGATCCGAGACGACAATGATCATGTTTAGAAATTAGAGATGAGATGACGGTTCATGTTTCATACGAGAGAGACACCGAATAGGGTCTATAACGACTGTTGCTCACTTCCTCTTGTTGCAGACATCTTTAGGAAGTGGGAGCAGTCCCGCTCGAATCTGTCATGTCTGCCAGCGCCAACATCCCCATATGTTACGTCTGGAAATGGAGGATAAATTTAACAGCAATGTAGTAATGCCATGTCGATAAAACGTACGAAGTGAGGATGTTGAGGACATGGCCAACCAGAAGAAGTGAGAAGACAACTAACCGACAAAGTAAGCGGCGTCGAGCTTGGCTGGATCCCAGAATGTTGATAATGAACTTAGGATAGCAAAAACCGAGTCATCAAAACCCCACATATATGGGATGCGTTGACACGGTTGATTGGGCCGAAGGGTCTTATTGAAAGAAAGACAGTAGAAGTTGAATGACTCCGTGAATGAAATACGAAGTAGAGTTACTCATACGCTGACAGGTGTTGAGTCAAAATCAGCTGGCATTTCGCTTGGCGCATTCCAAGTAGAGCTAGAACTTCAATACTTGAATCTTACATCTTCGTACAAAACTCGTCCGGCGCCTCCGTCATCGAGTCACATCTCTCGCTGTCTCTCTCGCTCGTGACAGTTCGAGCATTTCGCCCAACCCAAGCTGGCTGTTATGCCGAAGAAAAGACACCAAGCAAAATATTCGAAACCGCCATCCGTCGCGCCGCCTTCGTTGAGCATCTCATCTTCGTCTCGGACGAACTCTGGTGAGTACATAATCTTCACGCCTCCCCCATATATGAATGACGCCGCGGAATCATGTCCTCGCGAAACCGTGGGATCCCGACACTGGAACTACAACACTAACTAGTCCCCGCGCGATTAGAAAACCATGATCGCTCGGTGAATGACATCCTCGCGGACCTGCGCCGGAGCAGCATCAAGAATAACCGCGGCCCAGGCGCTGTCCTCGCCCACAGCGCCCCAAGCGTCCCGCCCGAGCTTCGTCAGATCTTCCAGATTCCCGAGATCCCCGCCCCGGTGCCTCGCAGACCGGCGCAGCGAAGAATAATAAATGGCCGACGGGCGCCGCCCGGTCCCCCTCCACCTCGCTCCTGGATATCCTTGTCGCAGTCACGACATGCGCCGCCCGACTTCCAGGCCCGGGTCGCGGGGCGGATACAGCACCACCCGCTACCGGGCGTCTATTATCCGGACGAGCGCAGCCTCGTTGCGGTCGCTCTGCAGTGCATAGCTAAGGACTGGGAACAGCAACGTGACTGGAACAGGTTTTACCTATATTCGCTTCCTAGCCGGATAAGGTCGGCTTTGCTAGCCTACGTCTCAGAGCTCTACGAGCCCGGCGTATCTGCTGGTGACGTGCGGCTTGTTCTTGCCGGCCCACCCGAGGAGGAGCTTTTGGAATATGGCCTGGAGCGAATCGACCACGGCAAGTGGAACGCAGACATACAACACCTAGACCTGACCGGCTCGTTGGGCAAGTCATTATCGTTGAAGGAGCTCGGTGATTTACTGTGCCCACCCGTGGTTGCACCAGAGAATGGCGTGCTGGAATCGTGGGATTCGGCGGAAACGCCTTTAGAATCCCCAAAACTTCTTCCAAACTTGACGCATCTCTCTCTGGCAGTTGATCCTGTATCGAGCCCTTCCGTCTCGTGGAAACAGCTTTTATCCTTTGCTACGAAAGTGCCGACATTAACACACCTGAACCTCTCTGGCTGGCCGGAGCCCTCTCTCACACCTAATGCTAAATTCGCCAAGGTGACCTCGTCCACGACGGGACGAAGCGTGCAATACGGCGGCACTGGGCCGTACAGCCATTCTCTCGATAACGATTGGTCCGAAGCGGCCATACTGCTGAGGAAGTTGAGCAAGGCACTATATAGGTTAGAGTACCTCGACCTGACCGGATGCGCCGACTGGTTTCCCGCGCTGAAAGGCGGGGAATCCGGTACGACTAGTAGCAATTCGCTTGATTGGGTCGGAGACTGGGGCAAGATTACTACTCTAAGGCTCTGCTCCGGCTATGCCCTCCCCGAATATGCCACAGTCGGGCAGGTTTCGCGGTTTGCTGAGTGGATCGCCGTCGCGACCGAGGTGGAGAAGTATATCCGAGCCCAGCGGTCGGGGAAGGGCCGCTTTATCACGGTGGAGAAGGACACTCTTTCTGAAGCAGAGAGTCTGACTTTGGAGAGGGAACGGCAGCAATAAGATAGCACGGCTGTAGGGGCATGAGGCGAACTCGTATAGAGTATAAGAGTTCGTATAAATATCGAATGGCTTCTATAATATCACCCAATCCTGTGAGGTTTATTCCCTGGCCGGGCATACTTGTCATTCATATGGGGAACGGCTCCCCAGCGTGAGCCCTACCTCTATCATCCGAGACAATTACAGCGCAAATCGCCATGGCGCGACGAGAAGCACCTAGCTGTGTCCAGGTGCCGCGGTTGAAGGTCGTCCTTATAGAATAGAGAGGCTCTGGGTCATTTCAAGGCAGTAGACCGAGACTGTATAGCCATGATGGTACAAAGCGCTCTTCTACAACTACCATTCGAGAAATATTGTCCCCAACTTGCAACCTAGCCTGAAATTAAATGAAGACAAACTGCATATACATATGTATTTCGATAATTTTAAGACAGCCAACTAAACAAGAGAAAAGATAGTATCCGGCGGGTGGTTTGGTTATTTTGGCTTGGTTGGCTACGATCTGATCGCGCTTAAGTAGGCGGAACAATGAGTGGTGGATATGGGTCTTCCAACAACTAACAGACCTAGAATTATTGTTCTAGATACTTCATCGGAAAGGGATCGGATGGCATTTCTAGCAGCATCAAAAATTGACCACCTACGCGCGCGCGCTCTCAGTTCAAATAAGCATTTCTGGGCTTTGTTTCAGAGGCGACCAAGCAATAGCCGACGTGTGGCTGCTGCAGTTCGACCCTCTCGGATCGTAGCGGTTACAGCGGATACCGCAGTCGCAAGTGGGGGCGGGAAGCGCGGGGGGAGGGGCCAGCTTGTCAACCTGATTAGATGCAAATACAGCACCCTTGCAATCTTAGAGAAGAGGCTGGAGCGGCGAAGCGCTATTGAGTACCGTCCTGTTGAATTGCGGAGTCTTATCTAATGGATCTCGAATTCTTTAACAGGATCCTTGAAAACGAAAACAAGGATTCTCTTGTATTGCCGATAGGCCATGGGTGAGGGTTTGCTGACACCCTTGCCATGCCCAGGGGACCCCTATGACGCCACCCCCATTCCTCCGTCCAATCAGCACCGCGGAGCGCGGCCGAAAGTAGGCATGACGAAGCAAGACCATCGACTCCCCTGGCGGTCGGTTCCAGAGGGGCTTGCTCTTCTCTATCTCGATTGGGTGGCATGGCGCATGTACGTACGCCGAGGAGAGCGGTAAAAAGATGGGCAGCGTGAGGCAACCAAAACGAGAGAATGCCGATGCATGGGCTTTTGATTGTCCCCTGTGAATCAGATTCACAATCAGGAATAATACCACACACACCCGCTATTGTTGGCGTCATGGAACTTGATACTTAAAGAAGTGAATGGACGACTGACTTGCTGCCTTCGTTGATTCACCCAGTCTGTCTGTGACGTCCTACGAATACCACGCTGGTTTGTGGGTTTACAACTAGTTATATAAGTCGGTTTTCTTTGTTCCCTAGCTGTCTCCCGCCATATACAAATATCTTCTCAAGCTGCGCTTACACAACTTCTTCTTGCTTTCCGCTCTCGATCCATTTCTATAATCACCTCCGACATACGAATTGATTTTCTCTAGACGATTTTTTAATCCTGTTAGCAATATGAAGATGCTTGGAGCTGGGCGAGTTACGCCCCTTCCGGTGGTGTTCCCCCTTCTTTTGTCGTTTGTCGCATTCATCCTGGCGATGATAGCGCTGTTCGCCGGGACCGGCAGCCGGCAACAGGAGCTGGAGGAGTACCACATCATCGCGGTATGTTTCTGGAAGTATCCGCCTTGACGATACGGTATTAATGCCAGGCTCGTAGATAAATATGTCGCATTTCGGGAAAGATCTGCTGCCGACAGAAACGTCAGAAGAGGCGGCCCCGGAGCCCACCCGCGACGGTTTCCTAGGGTTTATTGATGACGTTGGCGACAAAGCAGACGAACTCGCAGATCAGGTCACCGACAAAGTCGGTGATGTCCTCGACAGCGCTGCAGACGAACTCGCAGATGCGCTGGGCATCTCGCAATGGTATTCGTTCCATATCATGAGCGCCTGCGAAGGCGACTTCGCCCCGAACGCGACGGAGGTTGGCGCCTGGTACAACACCACTAACTGTACAGCCCGCGAGCCTGGAGGTCCGTAGCTATTCTCCCACGTGATTGCCTGGCGAAACACGCTGACTGGTTGTAGTGAGATTCAACCTCACTGAGGTCATCAACCACGAGATCGATATGGGGCCGCTAAGCTTCAACACTGCCAGCATCCAGCTTCCCGACGCGGTGCAGCAAGCGGTCGACCTCCTCAACAGCGCCCTTTTCGCCGTCTTCATCTTCTACGCGCTCGGCAGCGGCTTCGCCGGCATGGCGTTCCTGCTCAGCATCGCCACCCTCGCGCTCGCCTATCGACAGCCGGAAAACCACAGAAAGACCGTCCTGCTGAACGCGCTCAACGCCTTCCTCGGCACCCTGACGCTCATGATCGGGAGCGCCATCACGACGGCCGTCGCGAGGAAGGGCGCGGCCCAGATCAACGGCATGGGCGACGACGTGGGCATCTCCGCCGTCGCCGGCCACAAGTTCATCACCATCTCCTGGGTCGCGTTCGGGCTCATGTGCGCGGCGTTCCTGTTCTGGACCCTCATGTGCTGCTTCCCCCGGAAGGACCAGTGGGATGAGGGCCCTGCCTACGGCGAGAAACCCGCCAGACCCAGCACCTCCAGCGACCGTGGCTTGCTGCGCGGCCTCTTTGCGCGAAATCGTTAAGCCCCGGAAACTAGGAGATACGCAGGGGCCGGATGCTGGATATCAGGTCATCTGTGTTAAAGTTGTTTATATTGTTTTGGCTCGACTGGGCACGAGAACCATATGGTGAATCCGGTGGAATGATACCCCTGAGATTGAGGTTATAGCCTGCGAGGCTTCGGCCGTTAATAGAATAATTACCTAGATTGGTAAGCTGCAAAGCGAGATTATGACGGAAGACAGACCCGATACAGTGTCCATCACGAAGTAATCAATGCTCGGGAATTTCTCGTTAGTCTGGATCTCAGTTACACCAGTAAAGGACTAGTGAATAATGCTACGACAGTGAATTGCATCTGCCTTTTAAGTTTCAGGTACCTGTGCTCCTATAAGAAGAGATAACGGCCTAGAAAATCGGTAGAGCCGGGCTGTGCCACGTATTCAGACTACAAAATAAAGGAGACAAAGTCTCTTACACCTCCAGTTTTATGTTCCAGTTGGAGTTCTAAGGGGGTAGAGGCACCCACATGCCACGATCGGAGGGTCCTTCCCAAACCATCGCAGGCAAACAAGATAGAGGAAAATCAGAAGCGCTTGCGCTGTTCGAAAAACCAATGGCACCAACGTTTGTCAACCGTGAGGCACATCATTCCTTTGAGGCCAAACTCTTACGCCCGCTTACGTACGACTTGATTATCCCTTCAATCCTTACATGAGTATAGAAAGTGAAGTTGGCTCCTCTAACATGCCTAACAACCGAGTGGGACTTCGATATCACAGCGGAAGGGCGGCGCGCTCTCATAGAGCATGAAGAGCAAGCCAAGGAACCCCTGAGGGGCTTGTTAGAATTCGCTTTCTCGGAGAACATCCTCCAGTTCGCCTTTGGTCTAATGTGAGAAAGAGAACAATGTCCTATTCGAATATGATTTCCATGGACACTGTCATTGTCCGTCTCGGAAGTTCACTGACTGGGCGGTGCGCGGTATTGCGGGAGGATTCGCGCAGCGCACGAACTCGCTCGGCAACAATGTCATACTTCCACCACTGTCCGCCCTGTTTCCCCTGAACCGGAATCTGGACGAGAAGTTCGCGGTGCTGAAGCCCTGGCGCAAATTACGACAGCGCCACGGGCTACACCACGCTGGGACAAGCCATCGATGACGGGGCCGTCGTCACGGCCTATGGGTGAGGAAGCCCCGAGGCCGTTTCGAGGCCCAAGGATACGTTTTTCAGATAATAACTGGAGCTACAGAGCATTCATTAACGGAGTCACCAACTTCGTCGGTATCGGAGTAGCCCTATATGCCCTCGCGAGGGGTCATCAGCTCTTGGCCACAGACCCAATTATAGAGGCAACTGTCCAATGCAGATACTGCAAGAAGAGCATCAACGAAAAGCTCGGCCTCCCAGTCTATTCTCCTCGACCCGTTGTACGTCCGACCGGTCCGTTGCGTCAACTGCACAAGCTAGCAAGATGGACGCGAAGAGCGCATGAGGTAATGCATGTCCAGCTATTAGAAAGTTCATAGAAATACATGTGGAGACGCTGACGGCTGAGGAGCCTGGGTTGGTACGAGACACCGAGTGAAAGTCTGGCAATTAAGGCGTTGGCAGCGCCTACAAGAGTAGTATGTTTTACTGTCGCCTGAAAGAGACAGTATTTTCCAGACCGAGACCCTATAATTTCCATGTCCAATTCGGCTTATAAGCTTTCAATCACTCTTCTTCCAGTTCCAGTTCCATTTCCAGTTCGCGCTTCTTCATGCAAGGTCCCCAGAACGGCTTACTAGTTGGAGTAGGTGGTGGAGGCATTGGGAAACCCCCGGTTGGCATAGGGAACGGCGGTTGGACTTCGACGCCTCCTCCCTCGTAATAGTGTGCTCCAGCCGTTACGCGGCTGTTGTAATCAGCGTCCCCGTCGATACCGAGCGTCATCCACATCAACAGCCCGTCGGCGGGGTCCTCGCTCAGCATGACGTAGTCGAGGAACGGGTCGTACCCCTGGCCCGCCTGCTGCGCGGCCAGGAAGTCCTGCACGTTGATTGTGAGTTTCATGTCGTTGCCGAGGTACGGGTTCATGGTCTCGACCATGTTGATGAGCTCCTGGTCGAAGTAGAGCTGCCCGATGTGGTTGACGGTGCCGCCGATGTAGGTGCCGTTTTCCCGGATATTGCCGCCGCGGTTGCTGGTGACGTGGATGTGGGTCACGCGTCCCTCGTAGTGCCCCGGGAAGAGCGTGTCGAACTCGACCACGCCCTGGTCGTCGGTGATCTGCACGCCGCGCAGGAAGGTCGTGTTCAGCCCCGCGCCCGCCGTCACACCCGAGTAGACGCCCAGCGCGTTGGAGTGCCAGAGGTCGATGAGCATGTCCGGCACCGGCTGGCAGCTGGTCACGTCGATGAACTGCAGGTCCAGGTGCACCGGGATGCCCGGCTCGTCCTCCACGATGTCCTGCCGGATGTACTCCCCGGAAACCCAGTACGGCCCGATGATGGTCTCGGGCGCGAGCCCGAGCGTGGCGTTGGACGCGAAGATGGTCTCGAGAGGCGTGTTGAGGTCGAAGTCGGCATCCTCTCTGTGGTGGCACGTCTTCATCCAACTGTCGAGAGCCGCCTGGTCGCGTTTGGTCTTCATGCCGGCTATTTGCCGTGATTAGCCACCGGGAGAAGCTGTGGGTTTTAGTAGTTAAACACGGTTGACTCACCATACTCGAGCCCGCGCTTCTCACGAAGCTCTTGGGCCCTGGCGGCGCGTCGCATGGCGGCCTTCTTCGCCATAGCCTGTCCGGTCGAGCTCCCGGCGCATTCGGCTACGACTCTCTTAGCATGCTGGCGCGCGATGTGACCCGCTTGGAGGTCGCGCTTCCTCCTCTCCGAGGTGTGAGTCTCGCCGGGATGAGCAAGCGCAGCCCCGAGGAAGCTGGCGAGAACCACCACACCGGTGGTCATCGACTTGACGGTAACCATTCTGAAAGTATAACAACGCTCGGCGCGGAAGAGATGGTCTAACTTTCGCACTTATGGCCTGCGGCGGAAGTACTACTGACTGAGGATCTTTCACGATCCTCTGGCGGGTCGGGCCATATTTAAAGGACCCTCGCCTCAAGTCAAGTTCCCACGGGAATCCGGATTCTAAGAGGCCTGGAGAACAGCCGGCCCTCGCGCATCCTTCCTGCTTTAGCCGGACGGCAGCAACAGGTGGACCCCTTCCCCCGAACGAGCGAAACTGATCGGGATCGTCACATAGCGCCCAGGGAAAAGTGTCGCGGATTCACCGTCCTGGGAGGGCCTGTAATAGAGTGCGGGCCCTTAACACGTCGGGAGAATGCGTGGTGCTCGACTCCCGGTCGGCGAACCCTAGGCATTAAGAGTCTTGGCCGCTATATATCAGCGGCGGCGATCTTGCACGTTCTTAGCAATGCGGAGGATGCGATTGGCTGACGGCGTCGTGCTTGGAATGGAGAGGCTCATTTGGATATACAGCACGGGTGGCTGCCAAGGCCGCGGACGGGGACGGCCTCGCTTCGGCAAATGCGATGCACATGCCCTTTTCCTTTCGTGCCACTTTAAGTACCGAGTTCCCCCTTACTTGCCCCCGGATTATAATGTATGATATGGTTTATAAATGGTTGTCTGCAGGGGTCGATGGGGTTTATGGTTCAGAAGACGCGGGGAATCTATAGTAAGTGAAGATAGTACCAAGACCACAACAGGTCCCCGGTGCGGCGGGCAATTCCCTGATTCGGCAGCGCTTCTTACTCTTTTCGGACCGCAAGCATTCGCCCCCTATTTCTGACCGCATCATAGACATGTCTTCCGTCCGAGGAACCGTTTGAGAGGAATGGAATGGGGAACTTATGACTGGAAAGGGCTAGATAAGGCTGGGCTCGTCTAATGGGCCTTCAGGATTGGCACGTTATTAGATGTCCTCTGGGTAAATTAAGTTATGTACTATATTTAGCGGTCTGTGGTAAGAACCCTATGCCTCATATCCCGATCTACTGCTACCCCAGTATGAGGGGTCGGGTTGCAACTCGACCTCGACTGCCGACCTCCTGGGCTCGCCAGTTAGCCATTGTCGTGGTCCAAGCTGCACACAAGGACTTGCTAGGTATGTCTCCTGCGGAAAATCCTCAATTCTAGGTGCGTCCCCACGTTCTCTACGGATTAGTGGGAGGATAAAGGAGTGGGTTTTACTTTCGCGGTTGTGATGACGCGGTTGGTAAAAACAATGGAGCATATCTCCAGTGTCTGTCCCATGGAGGTGGCGAACGCTATGCTCGAGCTCAGGTCCCTTTACTCGGATACCGGCCTTCCAAGTCATTGCTATCATCGGATGCATAGAGCTGTAGGCCGCTTTGACCTAATGTAATGAGGAGAGTAGGTAACCCATATCTCTATATCACCTAACCACACAGGTAAGTGTATTCCAAGGCCCCCTGAAAGACATGCGGGGATATTGGAGGTTCTTTGCAAACTAGTTATTGACGCAATATGACACGATTCGAACGAATGTGTCGCTACTCCTTGACATTTGAAAGCGGGAAGCATATTGACTCTGCAGGGGGTCCTTTTGCTGTCGGTTGGACGCCACGCGAAGATTGTACCCGATTCGTCTTGGCATATGAGGCCAATCAAATCTCCCCTTCGTCCAAATGCAGCCTGCCTTCTCACGGAGTTAAGTAGTAAGACAAGGCAAAATACGCAAGAAACCATAAGGACGTCGACAGAGCACTAAGACCTCTTCTCGCCTGGTCTTATCGAAGCGATATATATCTACCAAGTCTCAACCCGGGGACTGTATCGGGCTCTACTTGTATGTATACTGCGACAGCAACAGCAACACCATTAGAAAGTACCCAAAAAATAACATTTTGAAAGCCTGGTATATACCAAAACGTTTCCGGTACGTAAAATATTAACCTAGTTGATATAAAGGGATTAAAAAAAAAAAAAAAAAAAGCTACAAAAGATCGTGTTACTTGCAAGATTTCTTAAATTTTATAAAAACCCTTTATATTGTATTTTAACCGTTTTTAATGAAATAGACTATTCGTATTCCGATATATCATGGACCGAAACGTTTATGCTATTTAAGACGCCGGACCCACAAAGGGGCTTCGACGAGTGGTGGGTGGCTGCTCCGATACGGCAATGACGGGGCTCGATAGCGACATCGAGTCACCTTCGATGATTTCTAGCTCTATGGGCCTATGTAGGACCTACGTTAACGGGAAGCTATGGAGATGACTTACTTCGTTATATGAGAGCTAGGGTTGCCTCCAGAGTAGTGCTGGCCCACCTCACGCAAGTGGACAGTCCCGATGCCCGAGCTCATGACATGAGCTCATCTAGAGGGCTATATGTGAATACTGAGCCCCATATGATATCTCCCGACTAGGAGCCGATGCTAGGCTGTAGGAAGATGTCAGGTACATGTTGGGAAAAGTTCGGAGAAGGTCTACATATAGGGAGCTTTGCCACCCATTCCGCTGACATGTGGAAGGTCAGAAAAAGGATTCAATACCTGAGCTCAATACCTTCTCTATCTCGCCGAGCCCCCTTTCCATGCAGTGGCTAGCCCGACACTCCTGGCCCTGAGATATTGTTTCCTGACAAGAGGGGTGTGGGCCGTCTCGCCCCTCTTTAACCCCTATTCCAAGACTAGGCTGAAGAAGACCTTATCAGCATACGATACTGGCGTGATAAGCGGCCTCGTTGACTACATGTATGAGGTAAGCGGCGGCGGCCTGCGGAAATCGCAAGCATAGGCGGCCGGTTATCGAGGTAAGTGAGCGAGCCGCAGGTTGCAGGCTGGGCTGTTTTATTTTTCGAAACACGCCCGGCCCCACCTACTCCGGGGTCAAGCATCTCACAGGCGCGAGCCACGCCTCTCTCCTATAAACTTCGTGCTTATTTGAACGGCATGACGGATATATTGTAGAAGCTTTAACGGTAATGTGGAGAAGAGAAAAAAGAAAAACAATTGGACTGGTCCTTATCTCTGATACATAGTTGACGCGCAGTTTTCAGGCAGCAAGAACGCTCGCCGGCCTCGGTTCCTCACAAACTTCCAAAGGCTGAAGTTTCCCACAACCAAGGAGTGTTCTTTGAGTGGAAGGTTCTTAAGACCCCGTCTTGTCCACATGGGGGCGGCTCGTCATTATTTATGAATTTGCTTTCCAATGGCTTCGGAACCCAAGGACCGGCTGATAACCCCTCATGTTTCCTCCGTTTTTCCCCCTCTCTCTCTCTTGAGCTACAGCCGCAGGAATCTTGTGTAGGTAGGTACATAGGTGGGTATGGAAGTCCCTGCCAGCTTCGACGTGGAATTGCAAATGGTTAACCTAGCGTCCAGACAGACAGACGGCAGACATCTTAGTCTAGACGGCCTGTGGTGGGTATGCGAGTAGATGGATTAGGGAAGTAGGTAGCTAGCTAGTAGAGGGGCGAACGCTGGGATAAAAGGGAGAGTAGAGAATAACATTAAAAGAAAAATTACTGAAGTCTTGATGTCGACGACGAAAAGGAGAAGATCCACGAGAGGGAGAGAAAGATCAACAACGGTGCCCCGATTACATTGCGCCCCTCCGCTATGAAGGTTCAGAATTCCCATCGTGCGCCTACTTAGGTACTTCGACGACTTACTGAGCTGCGGTCAAATCCGCAGAAGGTGCTTATTATGGCCCAAACCCGGAGGATATGAAGGGGCGGCGCGCAAGCAAAGATGTAGAAACTATCGATGTATATTATAATCGTAACTACGCCAGCGCACTTTATACCAAAATCAGAGGCTGACTCAGTTCCGCTTTTGTGTGATTCGCCTCCCTGTATCAACGTTCAAATCGTCATGGTTTTGCGTGCACCCGCCACACTTCCTTATATGACGATTCCATGCCCGCCTCTCATTTCAGAAGCAGGTAACGTCATATGAATAAGCCCAAGGAACCCCTGACCTACCACACCGGAGAAGCAGTTCAACTTCCGCTACAAGTCATGTCTAGTAGTATCTAGCCGTTGAGGTAGTTCCGGATTGCGCCTTGCAACCTGCTAGCTCCTTCTCCCAGTGCGCTCGTCAGGTTATCCAGATCATCACCAGCGGTAATTCCGAACTTGCGGATGAAGTCCTTAGCGGCAGTCTCAAGATCACCGTAGTCATCAGCGGGCTCTTCATCCTCAGGCCGGCCGAAGTAGGCATTGGACGAGATAGCCGTGGCCCCCTCGAAGCCCTGGAGACGTGTCTTAGCCTCAGCCTGGGCATTCGGATCGAAAGCTCCCTTTCCGAAATACTCGTCCGAAGAAATACCCTTCTGGTTGCCAAACTTGCTCCGCGCATAGCGTTCGCTGTCATCTACACGAAGTTAGCACCTGATTTCGAAAGCTGTGATCAAAGACGGCGAGGATCTCACCTTCGACCGCTGCTTTGACCGGACCAACGGAGCCGAATCCGCCGGCGTTCTTCTTCGTCGCCGCGCTAGCAGCAGGTTTGCTACCTCCGACCTGGCCGAATCCTAGCCGGCCCATGCCCATGCCCAACCGCTCAACTTCGGCAGCGGACTTTTCGCGACTGTGGCCGGACCCGTAGCTTCTAGGACTGGCGGGCGAAGGGGAGATGACATTGGTAGCTTCAGTTTTAGCCGACGTCGCTGCTTTCTTCACCTCTGCCTCCTCGGCTTCAGGATCATAGCCGAGCTTTTCGATGCGTTCCGCTTCCTCCTTAGCCTTCCTTTCAGCCTCGTCGAAGTCAATGATATCGGCTGTGACCTTCTTGGCGCCCAGCTTGGTGGTCGTCTTCTTCGCGCCGAGTACATTCGCCTTGCGAGGTCCAGCGCCTGGAGTCTTGCGCAGGGCTGCCGAGTGAGTGATCCGACTTGCGGTGGGCTTAGACTCAGCGTCGGCGGAATCGGACTTGGAGAGGGGCGACGCAGATCTGGAGATGTCCTTGCCCGCGTTCAGGAATGGAGAGTTGGTTCGGCCGACGACGGGGGGTGTGCTAGTACGTGAGACGGGAGGTGTCGGTTTCTTGATGGAAGGCTTGTCCCAGGAAGAGAAGAAATCGTCGTTGGAATCACTAGCAGGCGTCGCCGAGCCCTCGACCCAGTCACCGGGCACATCAGTAATCACAACCTCCTCCGGATACCTCACGAGGGTGTTAGCGACTACAAACTCCCGTTTCATCACGAATGGCTGGCAACCTACTCGACGGCATCCCGTGCAGCGCGTTTTTTCAGCTCTTCCTTGTATTTAGTTGCGGCGGCCGACTGGTATTTCGTCTTTGGGTCTTTGCTAGCGAGGGCAGCGCTGCCTCCATTTGCGCGGAAGAACTTGGTGGCGGACTCGTTGCCACCGACCTTCATAATACGTAGTTGATCCCATTGCCATTCTATTTACAGGCAGTCAGAGAGGAAGATAGTTCGGCAGGTCTTAAATGAGGTTGACATACGATCAAGGTTGGTAGACCGCACAAAGGAGATATGGACACCTAGGTTGCGGTGGTTGGAGGAACAGTCGAGACACAGGTAAATGCCGAAAGGTACGGAAGTCCACGTTGGGTTCTTCTGGTTGCAGTCGAAGCAAACCTTTGCAGCAAATCAGGTCAGTCGATATTATATGCATTATATAAATCGGTACGCGTACCCTGTTGGCCTGCTTGGTCTTCAGTTTCTCGAAGATCTTTTGCGACTGCTGCTTAGTCGCAAGCCCACTCATCTTGGCAGTGTCGGTATGTTCTCAATGATTGCTAGGAAGTATAACTGTACGCAATATGATGATGGGCAGTTCGGTTCGCTTCCCTATGGCATGTGTTGGACTTCTCAGTCAGGGGAAGTTGTCACGTCACGGTTGGGTTGCTGTTGATTAGGAGGAAGTGGACTGGGGACGTATGTAGGGGCAAGGTTAACGTTAGGAGGTTCGGCCAGATTTCGTTAATTGGGATAAACGAATACGTACAATGTATGAATGAACGAATTGGCGTGCAAAATAGGGCAAGCCTGGCAAGGGAGGCCCCACTCATCAAGTTCAAAGAATCTCCCAAAGTTAAATCAATCGATAATCGATAACTAAACCTGATATGACCTAGCTTATCTAATCTAAGCACTGGGCACATGCATTTCCTGCATACTGAGTAGGTACATGGGTACATAGACTAGCAAAGGGAACGACCCCCACAATGACTACAATGGCTGCTCTAGAAAAGCTTCAACCGACTCCATCCAACTTGTGACAGCAAAGGAGATAATTGCGATAAAACCAACGCGGCTCTCCTTTCGTTGCCATCTTTCGAGTTTGCGAGCCTAGGCCAGATGGCCTCCATTCCGCCATAATGAAGCTCATCCTCCGGCCCTTTAGCCCAATCAATTATCATATTCTTCCCCAGCTGCGGCCCGTTGTCGGCATTCGAAGCTATGCTACCCACCATAGCACCGCGTCTTCTTCCTCTGCCGCCCCGAAGCGAAGGGCTGTTACGCCCTTCAACGACAATGGTTTTGTGCCGTGGCGTGAACTGTCCGCCACTGAGAAAGCGTCGCGGGCAACCCAGCAGTCCTTCAATTTCGCTCTCGTGGTGCTCGGGGTGGCTTTGACGGTACGCATGGAAGACCCGCACCCGTTTGTAACATATGGGACAATATACTGAGGAAATCCAGGGGGGTGTGGCTTACTTCCTTTACCAAGATGTCTTTTCCCCCGACAGCAAGACTGCCTATTTTAACCGAGCCGTTGATCGAATCAAGAAGGACCCCCAGTGCCTAGCCTTACTGGGGGAGAGCAACAAGATCACCGCCCATGGCGAGGAGACAGCCAACAAATGGCGTCGCGCTCGTCCAATTGCGTATGGAAAAAAACCCACGGGTTGGTTAGATACGTGCAGTGCTGACTAGGTCAGATCTACGTCGCAAACTGACGCGCAGGGCAACCAGCATTTGGTAATGCATTTTTATGTAGGTGCGCCTTGAAATGACAGCGCTGCGACTATCTGACTGCTAGTTACTAGGTAGAGGGACCTCTGAACACTGGCATTGTCAACGTGCACCTGGTCAAGCGCGTAGGACGTAATGACTTCGAGTATAAATACTTCTTCGTGGACATCAAGGGTCATCAGAGGATCTATCTGGAAAACGCCGATAGCAACCCCTTCGGCAGCGAGCCGAAGAAGTTCAAGCTCTTTGGTGTCACTTGGAAATAACTGCCGGTACCGTCTGTGGCCACTTGTTCGAAGACTGGGGAGAGTCGCGCACTAACACTTGCGGGACCGCTCCATCGTACGGTAATGCACCCCACCCAACTCGACATGGCTTTAGGAGATTTCTCTTATGCTGCCGGAAGGCCCTCTTTAACTTCTAAGTGCTCGGCCTGGCTATTAGAGGCCAGAGTCCGTCAAGATACGTCTTACGGACAATCATGTATAGGGTATGCATTTTGAGAAGATGGCTCGATCCTGCCATCGAAGACTGCAAGGGATGGTCTTTTTCTTCCCGCTGGAGTCTGCCGTGCTGGATTCACACCGTACGGCCGGAATGTCTAGTATGGAAGTGGCTCCTTTGACTCGGTTGGGGATACAATATGGATGTATTCTTGGGTCAGGCGGTAGAAGGGTTTGACAGCCCACAGATTGATGAACCCAAGACGATTCGTCTCGTCGCAGTCGATGTAGTGGGTGACTTTCATAGCATGGATGACGGCTCGAAAGTAACGCCAGTGAGAAGGTAGCCTAGTATAACCTACTCTGTACATCAAGTATAAAGAGACGTTATCTCAACTGCGACACCACTGCCGAAAAAAATTAGTGCCCAATGTAGAGATAGACCTAGGCGCGTAGTGGGTAGATATATCTCTTCCTCCTTCTAGGTTCTCTATTCGGCCACTTCCCATCCAGGCCGCGGGAGGGCGCTGCTGCTGGGCAAGCTAGGGGTCGCATCTTATCTAGATCTTGCCGGCGGCGCCCTTCAGCAGCTGAGCGCCCATCCTCAATACTCGTGGGCTAACATAGACCCGCCTCATCATATGTGCATCTAGAATTGCGCGAAAGAAAATAACTAACTACGGATAAATCCTATTGGATTGCACCGCATCGCATCACACGATGACGAATCAGTCGATCTAGTGAGGAGGCGTCTATGGATTCTAAGGCTCAGTAAGGACTTACCTGCCGACAACAACAAACAACCAGATGTCTGTGGCCACCGAACGTATGAAATGTGCCAGCGCAGTAGCTAGCTGGAACCCCCGATATATGCATGATGATCCATATCATATACTAGTTACTCACGTTTTGCTGCTACAGCTGACTGACAAATACAGACAGACAGGCTCCTTAACCTACAGTAGGCGAGAGTAGAATGGGCTGCCTGCCCGCCGCCTCTTCAACTGAAATCAAAGCTGCTCTCCACGTCGCTGGCGAGACGTCCTTCTAGGTTATTGCTGAGGTTCTGCTCGGATTTTCAAAACCTATGAGGGGGGTCGAAGGGTCTTGCTGTTGCTGGACTCGTACGCACTGGACCTTCTCGGGTGCCAGAGGTAACTTCCCTCAGCCGGTGCTATCTTGACGGCTGCTCTCAACGGCGGCGGCGTGCGGGCGCCCTCCATGATGTACCTCCTCACCGTTAGAAGGGGGGTGGGTGTTCTGCAGATTCTAACTGCCGGCTGACCGAACCCCGAAACCTGCGGCTGGTGATGCGGCCACGGCCCGTTTGCATGCGCGGAGACCGAAGGCTCCGGTGCCCATAGGGGAACTTTCGCGTCATCGGTTGCGGATGGCCTGGGTACGTGTGCAACCATGATTGATATGACACCTCGGAGTGGTGGTGATTGTTAAAGTAAGGGTCAAAGTCTCGCTAACAGGTACAATGACATGTCTCCTTGTCAGTGTTATGTATATGTAGCAGGCCTCTGCCCCCTAGATAGGCAGCTAGACTGAACTTCAATGCATGCTCTATCCTGTCTTTTAGCAGTGATAAGGAGTTTCGTGGCCATGGGCTCAACTAGGTTATGGGCTGGGGGACCGCATGGGGATGCGTTGTCGAGGCTCCTCGTCCACGTCGATGTTGACCCGGAACTGGCGGCTCTCTGCTTTCTGTTGCTAGAAGGGGGACTCGATGATTGCGCGTTACAAATCATCACGGCCTTCGCATTCCACAGATAGTGGGAGACTGACCATGCTAGGTTCGAACCGGTGTTCTAAGATATCTCGTCCCTTAGTGTCTCTACGCCTACATATATCTATATAGAGAATGTCACTGGACTCAGGCAACCCGGCTTGGTACGAGCCGAGATACGGATGCAACGCCGACGGCAAAGATAACTCGGAATGGGTCTAGATGATATACGCTGAGCAAGACGTCAAAATAATCGTTTTCTTGTATTATATTGAGTGGAACGAGAGGACAACTCTTGAGATGCAGTCATCTGCTACAATACGCCTATACGGGAAAGTAGGCAGCAGGCTAACTGGGCTCGCAATTTCCGAAGTCCTGGGTGGGAAATGCTCAATGGTCATCCCACTCGCAGACATGAGCACGCAAAGGTAAACCTAGTAAAGTAGAAAATTACAAATCGGGTCTTCATGAGAATAAAGTCGGTATGCGCAGTCGCCAGGTCTAAAACCCTCCCTCGTCGTTGCTCTCAGAATCGTCGACAGTCACTGTGTCCTAGCAATGCTAGTCGCTCTACGTCTACTGTAGGGAGCCCTTTGGGCAACGAAGAGGACGGCCGTGGATATCAGGGAAGGGGTTTCCGGATCAACACGGAAAGGCTCGTTTGCCAAAACATGCAAGTCCTATCCTGGCTAGACTACATACATAGCTATTGTGGGGGGTAGGCAACGCGTCGCGTTCATGGCCACGGTATTCCCGCACACGCTTTTCGTAAACACTCCGTTCACGATATTGTGAAAGTTCACGGGTATTTCTCCGTCCGCAACGGGGCCCCAAAGGGAGTCGTGTAACTCGATATGAGGGGGCTTTAGCACATGATACACGATGACCAGGGAGAGAACCCCCTATCTACATCTTAGTACATCGCACCCGGAATTCCGAGGCTGGCGACCCCGGGAAAAAAGGTGTGGCCGTTCTCTACGAAAACTATTGGGTACCCATGCAGAAAGGCTCTCTTTTCTGTTTACTCCGCCCGGTGCCCAATTACTGTTTATTCTATTCACCCTCGGTCTCCCTATTGGGGGCTCGAGACGGGTTTAATTTCGATCGTGGAGGGGGTGGGCGTGGTTGGCCCCGGAAGGCGAGGAAGCCAGCGGGCTTGATGAAATGAAGGCTGTCTGGCACACCCGAAGGCAACGTTCTCCATCGCCTTCCAGGAAGGAGGCTGGTCAGTTTTCTAAGCTGGCGATTCGTCAAGGGGGCGGTCCCATTCGTCGAGCCGTAGAGATCGTATCCGTTTGGGAGCCCTATCTCGCGAAGTGGAAAGGATGGAAGCCCGCCTCGCTCGCGTTCTGATTGGCATTTACACGTTAACACGCACGACCTCGGCCGGCTTCGATGCCTTACCGCACCGGGCTCACCTCATTCGCGGGGCCTCCATGGGGCAGTGATGACATGGTTAGATTGGGGTTGGGCCCGTGGTCTCACTTCTTTTCTACCTAGGTGTACGTACAGCGCGACCGTGATAAGTTACCTAGCTGGGCTGTCTCATACCGGGCGACATCCGGTATGCCGCCCAACATCCGTACTCAAGTCCTAGGACCTTCCAGGGGTTAGCGAGGCTTGGAGAGATCAGGCAGGTCAGGCTTGTTTCGATGAAGCGCGATAATTTCGGCGAGTGCCTAAAAGTAATGCCTGCCCGAGCAACCGCAAGGCGACTAGGCGTAGGAAGGCGATCATCCCGTCAGGATAACGTCAGACACGCTACTATCGTCCCTAACAAGACCGCACCGCGCATAAGGGGCCTGGCCTGGCCCTCGTAAGCAAACTACGACTCGCTGTTGTTTGCTCCCATTTTAGCTGCATATTAGGTGCCTGGCAAACTTGGCACTGGGGCGCATCGCCATGACTAAGTGAGCCCTAAATCGCCCGCTTAAGCGAGCGCACGTAGACCAAGTCTCGGCGAGCGGACACATGATAGGGGGAGTGGTGGCCAGAGGCCTGGCTAGATATCTGACCGGGGCCGGGATGATGGCTTCGTTCGAGGGAATGGGTGTCTTGCTTGCACCGCTGCGAGGGGAAGTCTGTATAGGCATTCTACTGATAACGCTGAATTCAGATTGGTACGGAGAGCTACCCTACTGTCTGTGTCATGGAAACTTCCAGGACGCCTGATCGTGGCGATCTAGCGATGCTCGGGACCGACACGAAGACATCGCAGAACTCCCGGGATGACGAAAGGATTCGCTCAATCATGATCACACGCTTCGGCATATAGATGGATTAATGCCAGCGGTTCCATAGGCGGCTCGACGGAACCTCATCCACCTGTTGAGACATCTCTCTTCTTGCCCCTTTTGGGCACATGCTCTCCCCCTCTGCGCAGATAATATAGCTCTAGAGGTTCTGACTGGTATACCAGCGATGCCTCTCTTACATAGACAGTTCGAAAAAGTGAGGCTAATGGACGGTATTGCAATGAGACGACTGTCAGGATGACTTCGATGCAAGGAAGGTCCGGAGCGAGGCGTTGACAGGTCGCCCTGTGGTTTGCAGTAGGCGCCAGTTCTTTCGCCACTATCGGATATTGCCTTGTCGAAAAACAGGTTTCAACTCTCGGAACTGTGCATCTTCTTCGTTACATGCAATAACATATCAGATGGAAGAGCGCGGGCCGAATAGGCTGGTCAGGCCCTTTCTACAGGACGCTTGTCACCGGTCACGAAACAGAGCCTCAAGGTAAAGCTGCGCGTCTCGCGGCGGACTAGATGGAACTTCCCCAGGCTCAGGGCGAAATATCCCTGTAGGACTGCTCTCATGACACCTGGAGACACTTTTAGGGGAGTGGACTTGTATTGATGACACAGAGCTTTGTCCCACGTTACAGAGCACTAAGGCGTAGTCGTGTGAATCCCTTTCCCCTCCCCTCCGCGTCTGGATTAAAGCATTGGCTTTCTAAGAGCTTCTGCCAGAGCCCTAGCATGTGCACATCAAGATCTATGCCACTGGATTCGGGCCATGACACCGGGAGTTCTCGTCTCGAAGCTGTTCCTGAGCAGTCCACGTATGATCTGCACGTCATCTGCGTGTAGGGATCGTCCCCGTTATACGACACCATCCAGGGAGGCGTGGCCACTCCCCTTGGGTTCCCGCCGGCCACACATCGACTAATCAAACCCAGGAGATCCAACGCGTCCACGACAGGACGCTAGAGACAGCCTAGAATGGAGGTATTCTGGACCACCGTCAAGCGAGGGCACCCCGAAGGCATGGAGGAAACGAGCGCGACAAATGGACGGAAGACCGGCCGGCCTAATTGGGAAATGGGAAGCGAATGCTCTCGGAAACTAGAGATTCTATGACTGCGCTAGATTAGATGAGATGCAAGTGAGGAAGTCACGAAACGTCAGAGGGAGACTAGCTTTGCTTCAAATTGACAAATCCGCAGTCGTGCCGCCAACGGACCGGCAAATTGCGAAGAGGAATCGACAGCGGCATGCAGAGGTGAAATAAGGACCGTACCGACGTCTTGGTTCGGAGGAAACGCGTCTTTATCTTCTTGAAACGTAGAAGACATACTGGGAAACGCAACATCAAGTGGATAAGGTCGAAGGAATCATGTGATAGTAGCTTCCCCTGAGCAGAGGGTAGTTGTGACTCCCGGCCGGTAGGGTGTGCCACCCCTGTCGTCGATCGCGAACCCGACGAGGCGACGAGCCGCCTCTTGGTTCGTCAGTGGCGGATGTCATGGGAGACTCCGCGCCCATTAGAGGCTCCTGAACGCTCTCGGTACTTGTTTTGCCGGCCAATCATAACAGGGATGACTGTACAGTGTATGGGGTATGGGGTGCCTTGTCATGGTAGGGAACTGGTAGACTGGTAAACATGCTTTCGGGTAAGGTCCCCTTCGTGAAACGGTTTGGTTGCGGAAACACGCCACTTCACTACCAGTAGGCCGGGACGATGAGGGTTCCTGGCCTAGGTAGAAGGCAGTAAGTGCTCGGAGCTCAAAAACGGGGCTGGGAACTCAATCTTCCTGGAGCCTGAGATGTGAAGGTCAAAGGTGTGATTCCAACCGACGTGGAATGAGCGCTTAATCCCGCCAAATACGACCCGGCATATCAGGTCTGGTCGCCTCGCAGAGGTCAGCACTGCCCAGGGCAGTTTCTTCCCCTGCCCCCCCGAGGAGTTCGAGGGAGATCAATAGCCCGACGGGTTTTCCCTCATTCACCGCATGGAGATCAATATCGAGCATTGGTAAGTGTCAGGCATCCATTGCTAATCAGAACACCAGCAGGGAATTGGCACAGTATGGATGATTGGTATCTAGCATTCCACGGGGCTGCTATTTCTCTATAGTGCCTACTACCCTACCTATTGGCGGCTGAGTCTTCAGCACAACTGGGCTGCATATGCTCCGTTGGACACTCGGTTGGATACCCGAGGCTTCGAAAGAACTGGATTATTCGGTCCTCAGGAAGACGATGGTCTTAGAGGAATTGCGGTGACAACGAAGGCCGGGACTACTGCATGGAATTGAGTATGTCTGAGAAGGAGGGAAGTATCATAGTATGTAAGTAACATGGATAACTGCATTCGACCGACCAACCCCTTCAATCAAGATCTCTAGGACTCGAGCCATACAATACGCCCCCCAAGATAAAATCACATAGGGGTTAATATGGGTACATCGTACATGTAAGTACCTAAACAGACCAGAGAGAGCTCAAAATAGCCTGGAACGGTATAGATACGTGGACATAATAAACGCAGCTACTTCTCATGCTCCCAGTTCTTAATGTTTCTAAAATAATTCAATTCGCTTCACTTACGGGTAGTTAGGTTGAACTGTGCCAAACGTCCAACCTTGAAGGAGGAAGCAAGACAGAGCACATATGCCGTTATGAGTTTCGCTTCGGCATATGCCTCGGAAACACTACAATTGCCTGGGAAGCCAAAAATGAGGTTCATGTAGCTACGCAGGTGACCTCCTGATGAGCGAGTACATTGATTCGCGGGCGGCGGGTTGTTTCGAAGGGCGGGCAAGTGATTTGCTGGCCGAAGAGACTCCAATACAGTGCGATCGAGGGAGAGACACCCGTGGTACCTTCGTGTACAGTACGTGGACGTTCTCAAAATACCTCTGGCTCTTTCACCCGCGACCAATTTCACAGCCCGAAGCCGGTTCACCGTCACCACCTGTCTGCAATGGCAATGGTCAGCATGCCCTGGAAATTTCCGCATCCAATCTGAGCCCATTGACTCACCACCCACGCGTGTCTAGTCCCGGAATCAGAGCGACAACGGTCTACGCTGGCAGCCTTGCTCTCTTCAAGACTGGCAACGCGGCAAATTGATTGGGGAGGGGCGAATGTCGCGACGTGCATGGAAACTCTTCGTACGCGAAAATCAGCGAATAATTCGCCTAGAGTATCCCACAGTCCTGTTGGCCGATACTGTCAACCCCTTTCTACAGTTGTATACCACGTAAAAGAAGACGTGGATTGCCCCGCCGTTTAGTCTGGATTCTAAATGATCAGTCTGCCTCGTGCTTGTTTCAAAAGCATTCAGAGGCCTGAATTGCCGCTGTCAACTCTAGGCCCAGCATTAGGAGATTTAACCCTATGCGAAGCCGGACGGATACGCTCAGGATCCTACACTATGTCATGTAGTTGTGACAACTGGTTCTGAAGATATCCTCGGATTATATTAGCTCGCTAGGATGCGCACGGCCGGTGTTCAACTTCTTGATCAGACTCCGAAAACTGTGTTGTCAGCTCATTGTGACCGTTACTTTATTGAGATGGAGTCGTGAATGATGATGTTTCCTAAAGCAAGCAATCCAGACTCCTAGGTTATGGTACGAGGTAAGTTAAGAGGCGTGCAATTGTCGATGTTGGTTCTAGGGGTCGTTGAAAATTTAGTGCGGAAGCCACCCCACAGACTGGTTTACATACACCCCACTACCAGGTACATCATGTATGGTGGGGTATGGAGCTCTATATGTAGGTACCGAGCTCAGCACGCCTAACAAATTCTAAAAATACGCCCCCTATCCTTGTCTATTTGTGTTTCGAGGGAGCCTTACGTAGCATGTCAAAGTCGTCGTGTAGATAAACGATCAACGCAGCTAAGGTTGTAAGCTTATGGGGAGGATGTATATGTTATTTTGGTACATATCCGAGTACATGTAGATACATAGTACGTTGCATCGGCACATTCAATGTTGTACTGCAGATAACCTCATGGACGATCCCGATCAGGTTAGATGGAGTGGAGTTGACAGTGGGGATAGCCCCCTGACTCTGTGCGGTAGACTCCACCTCACATTTAGCGCATCTTGGCATGACATCGTGGGTTCACTCACCAAATCAACCGCTTTTAATAAGTGAACGGTAGTACTTTCAACGTAAGGACTATTTCGCTCTCTTCCTCTCTCGTCTCCAGCTCTGGATTGGTTATCGCAGAATCCTACCAGTCCCGGTCATGGAAACAAATGCAAATTTCGATCCCTAGGATCATCGGCTAAGTATTCACCGGTCGGTCCGACCTTTTTCTTTCGCTATTGTCTTTTGGCTGGTCCATCTCGTTCAGTCATCAGTAGCTACTTCGAGGATCTCCTGTAAGATACTTACTGTTGCGTCCGTGGAGAAGCCTTCATTCCTACGTAAGGTTGCGGATCCTCAAACCACCACACATACGCCATATCCATATACGTTATTCGCCTGTCGCCATGTGCTACCCCGGCCGCCACTGATGACATGCATACTACGGCTGAGATGCTGACTGATGGGAGGGGCTTGTGGGATCTGAGTCCAACATTCCTTGTCCGCACCCCTTTCTGGAAACCAACCCATATCTATGCGTATCGCACAACCCAAGAAGAGAACCCCTGAGATGCTAGAAGTCCTGCGAACTGTTGATATGTCACCTCGCACAAGATCTAGAATTGCTGCGCGGAGAAGATGGGGTGCGCAACCCTTCAACGCCTGTTTCATTCGAGGCGATATGCTTTGGGCAGGAGGGCTTGTTGTTTGTGAAAATGCCGAACGTGCCACCGCTGCTATGCGTCGTGGATCATATTGTGCATGGACATATGAGGACGGGAGAGACTGCACTGCATCGCCTAAACTAGCTAGACGAAGGCGCTCAAAAGTATCGGCCCGTCCCGACGACACATTGTCTACGAGATGCTTAAAGACGCACTTGAACTGGGAAACTACCGCCGAAATTTAGACAAGACGACAGTAGCTTGAGGGTATCCTAATCACGCTCATTCACGGTGACCGGTCTCTGTCGCCGAGCTGACTTAGATTAACAAGACCTAATGGCATATGTGCTCAAGAAGAACTTTGATTACGCGAGAGCCCTACACCTTCCAGATGCTCCACTTGCAAGCGGTTGGGAGGGCGCCCTACGGCCTCGGCACAGCTAATACTCGGCCGTCGCATTTGCTGCTGGTGAACCTGTCAACGGTTTAAGGGACCTAAATTTGAAAGATCCCGAGGCAGTCCACTTTGGAGGACTAGTGGAATGAGTGCTGGCGGGGCACATTTGCTCCCTCTATTGAGCGGCAAGCAGCGCAGATTATTGTGCTATGAATAGTCCATGTGTGGCCGTGGACTCCGCGGCCTTCTAGGTCTCTGTTGCCATCATTAACTTGACCAGACGAGACGCGAGAAGCTATCCCCGCTCATTATCGTTCCTCCCGACGACGGGGTCGTTCTGGCTTGTTTCCCTCGAGAATATGCAGCGCCGACATGCCGGATCCCAACTTCAAAGCTCGGGTATTGGAGAACATCATTGGCTAGAGATTGGAGATGCGTGGCCTTAGCCATCGACTAAAACGTCCGTTTCCCCACTCACTTTCCGTCGGTGCCGTCGCTGGGGGTCAGATACTCCGCGGGCTTGAGCCTCATGGGAGGTCTCCATGACACGCCCGCTTTCTAGCTGATAATGACGAGTGATAAAGTGGGCACAATCGCGTGCTTAGCATGAACTTATTTTAAAACACCGTCGCCAGTGTTCTTAGCGGCAAGACCCGAAGGCGAGAAGTGGGTTAAAAGGTGGCCATCGGTCACTGCTCACAAAAGTTCTAGCGCATGTGGGCACTAGAAATCGTCAAGCAATATTCTTGGCTGAAACACTGAAATCGATGGCTCCGGATGATCTACTATTACGTCCGTAGCTCAAGAAACCCGCCCACTCATAATACTCGGACTGGCCTACCAGAAGGCGAAGCCTTTGACGCCCGCCGGCCGTCGCCGAATAATATTTAGTCAATAAACGGTTAGTCTCGTGTGCGGAATACCTTATTCCCAGACTACCACCCCCCCTTCAAAACTTACATATACGTGTATACACTAGGGCAGCAGCTCATCCAGACATCATCTCCCTAGCGAGCCCGCCGAGGAGCAGAATAATCCATCAGTGCTGCTCGCTTCAGACTTAACTGTAATCAGAATGCTTGTTCCCTCTAGGATCGAGAACTAGTGATCCCCGTATCTCCTTAAGAGAATATCGACCAAATGGCTGCTCCCTAACCACATTTGGGACGAGCAGGCGTAGTGGTAATGACATACTGTCCCAGAGGCATATTCGATCAAAGTGGTCGGCACTAGCTCCAAATCGACCGGCAGCTCGTAAGCCTGCCATGCAGGCTCCCGTATACTGGGACACTCCTCGGCCAGAGATCTTCCTTCGTCATTACCAGAGGTGTTTGTGTGGCGTCTCGTAGAGCCCTTGACGGCAGGATACCTGCAGACCTGTTGCATGGAAGACAAGTCTCTCAGGAGCCCATTTGACCTCATCCACCTTGTTCCTGCTAGTCCTGGAGAACTCCGGTACTCGAACCTCCATTGTTAAAGGAGACGCAGGGTGAAAAAGAAGTCACCTCTAAGCGCGTGTTCTAAGTAGACATCTGAGTGGAGGAGTTGCAATGTGGTACCAGATTCCCAAAGGAGGAAACTGACTTTTCTCATTTCAGGAGTACTAATTACTGTAGCGAGTAGATCAGGAGCCTGGGGCGACACATCAACGTTTGTTTGGCTCCTGAGGCTGGGTCAACTAAAACAACTTGGAGCATGGTCCCTGCAAGTCGAACGGGTTCTTACCTTGATTGTCGAAAAGGAGGAGGGAACTAGGTTGCCCAGATACCTACGTCTATTGCACTAGGAGCTTTGCTTCACATTACTTGACTCATTCCAACTGGATGCTAGCAACTTATGGTAGACAACCTCCGCGCCGCTCACTCAAGAGGTCCTTCCTCATACCGTGGAAATGAGGACATAATTACATCCATATACCTGAGCTCTCTTGCCCGGCATAATCCTCTGCAATAGTCTAGCCATTACCGTGTGAGCTAGAAGCAATAAAAGATCGAGCGCGCCTCCGAATTGCCAACACCTTCCCCGCATGTCTCGATAGCCGCTGCTGTCTCAGACTCCCCAGCTTGCGCAACTGCTATCGTACTGGTCACAGCTTGTGAGGTAGAGGATCCCCACTTCGTCAGTTCTAACAAAAGGCTTCATCACTTTTGCCTCAAGCTTCATACTCCGCAGTCAGACCGAGCCTTAGGACGCCTGGCTGTGAGCTACGCCTAAGTCAGCTTCGCCCCTACACATCAGCTCGTCCCATTAGGATTGCGTCTTTAGCCTAAGGCTTTCTCAACGTATTGTCCCGTGCGAATCGATGCCACTACGCCGCCAGCGGTACTCCGCGCATCTCTCGGGTATATAGACTACCCTTCATCCAGCAACTTGTCGCTGATGCGACCGTCGAATCTTACTCGGGAACTTGGAATATACTTCATTAGAGGTGAAACAATCCGACAGCTGATTTATAGCCACCCGACCCCGCCGACGCAGCCAACGCAGCTAGACCTCATTCTATAGGAGCTATCAGGACCGAACTTTGACGTTTCGATTGGCATAGAACTTGCAGACGGGAGTCTGGCGGTATCCATACGAACTAGTGAAGATATAGGCAAAGTACGTATTGGCGTTTCTATTCCCCAAGCTCTTTTATTGCCTGCCACAGCTCAACGGAGCCGGTATTCGTGCTGACATTAACCACTACTCACTAGGTAGACCCGGCGGATTGGTAGACCAATAGTATCGGGTTTCAGTAGATGGAATCGATTGTAATTCGCCAAATTGAAAGTGCGGTTGAGGCGCCGTGCTGATCTTTTCTCAGGAACATTCGGTACTATATCTTGTGTATGTACGCTATTAGTGCTCTCCATCCTATCCGACCAGGTCCAAGTGCCATTTTCTTCTTGTGCTGGGATATCGTGCAGGCGCCACAGAGAACGACCAAACAGGAACCAGCACTAAACTGGCGAGGCAGATCGGAGCAGAGAGTGCACAACGGTCTTCCCCGAATGAGTGAAGGTCACTGGGGAGGAATCATCACTCTTCCTGGTCGAAGAGTAGCACTGAAAGAAGACAGTGCTCAGTCAGACAAGATCCGACTCATGTTTCTAAACGCATGATCCCTTCGGCCCTCTTTGCCGGCTTAGACCATTAACACCTGCACATCTGCTAGTCAATCGCCATTCTACGCTTTCTCTCGGCCTCCCTGCACGAGTCACCTCGTACTTTTCGCCGATCGAAACCTTCGGGCCCGAAAACCGGGCCTTCGGATGAGGAAACTTAAAGCTGACGGAACTGGATTCACTAGGTATGCACCTATAGAATTAGAGGCTTCATCCAGCCGATCTATAAGCAGTGTCATTGGGAGCCAGGTAGTCTGGGGTGTAGTTGGCATGACAGGGGACTATTCAAAGGTCGGTCTGCAGAAAACCGGACGAAACAACTCATACGCCCCCCCTAACCGCCCCCACTCCACAAGCCAAGGAAGCCAAGCCCTACGAAGTTCCACTCCTCATGCCCTCCATAGCCCTGAAGTAGGCCTAGCTGGGCTATGGGAGAGCGACTGCGCGGAAGCACTTAAAAAGAAGCTTGTTTTTAAGGCTAACGGTTCGAGATCTTGCGCAAGAAAAGATACGGATTCGAGAACCGTTTCAACCCCCCCCGCGGCACCTTCGAACGATCCACTAGCCCTAGCAGTACTTCCTCGCCGAAGCAAGCCACGCCTCTCTCTTGAACGAGAGGCCCCTCTTATGAATCAACCACTCAACCCGAAGGTACGGTATTTTATTTATATCCTTCTATACATTCTCGATTATTGGTTTATATAACTCCTTCCGCCCCCCCTTGGGTTCCCCCCTTTTTTACTGTTTTCTCTACGGCAAGAAGGACAACAAGAAGAAGGAGCGGAGCAACTCTTGGGAAGAAAGCCGGCAACTCGATTTTTTTTGTTTTCCGCGCATGGTCATGTCGCGGCGCGCTTCAATTAATCGAAAACCACCCGTTCGGATTTGATGGGCTGCGCACCCCTGTGACCGCCTCTGTTGAGAGAGGAGAGGAGACGAGTGAACAAACGCCTAGACGTGGGAGCTGGAGCAGGGTAAACCGCGAGAATAGGAAGAAAGAGCGAAGCAGGTTGAGGTCAGCAAAATTTCCATATTATTCTCTTTTTCTCCCTCTTTCCCTTTTACCCTTTTCTCTCTCCTAGCTTTCCTCCCGAAGTATTTCCACTTCTGCAGACACACTCTCCGTTCTTTTTCATGATTGCAACGCATTACCGCCAAGCCGCTCCCAAGAAATGAAAGAGGAGGCTGAGCTCGAAATTTCGGGATCAGTTATAGGCTTTAAATGCTTGTAAATCATAAGCTCCGTTTCTCGGCAGACTGCGTGTCATCCAAACGGGTCGCAATCAATCAGCCAGCCTCCGCGGTCTGTGTGACGTGGGAGCAACTACCAATCGTCCTTTTTTCTACTGCCTTTCAGACACCCCCCGACATTCGTTCCCTACCTAGGTAGAACACCCCTGTTCTGCTTGCATATTACCTACCCGGCCAGCCCTTTTCTGATTTGACCCATGCGATACTCAAAAAGGTACCGCAGTGTACCAGCACGGCAGTATCGAGGTACCTCCGAAACATTGAAGTATGAAATTGAAGCAGCTCTGCCGAGCAAACACTACCTCTCACCTGGTCATTCATTTTCGTTCAAACTTGCTATTTCATTTTATTTCCACGTCACTCGAGTAGTTATTGACATGCTCCATACCGAGAAACCCTGCTAACTTTTCGCCGGCCGATGCAGGGCCCTTTCTACGCGCACTCGGCTTTGTTGATCCAAGCTTGAGAGAAGCAACGAGATGTCCAAAGCTTGGTAGCTCATGATTAACTGCTGTTTACTTAGGGGAGATCTCTTATGACTGCATGTTCGCAAAGAATTTACTCTCAGCCGCTACCGCACCAAGAGCATTATACTGATGGCTCCCGTGTTTCTAGCAGGACTTCGAGTCTTCGTCGCCCACCTGTAACGGGCTGGAAACATATCTCGAAATCCCAGCAGCAGCTGACATGCGGTAAGTCACCTATATTGCCCTGACACCTGTCTATTCGAATAAAACAACATAGAAAAGCCATGCTGCCATATACCTGCAACCCGGTTGCCACATGTCTTCTTTCATTCCCCAGGAACTCCATCCCGCTCCTATCCCAATACCCTTCTTCGGCGTTTCTCCTAGGTCCCGTCCTGGAACTCATTATTTGGGCACGCACACAGCATTGATCTAGTCAATATTATTTTGATTGCTGGGTTGGTGCGTTATGGAGACTGTTGGCCACGGTCACAATCTAGCCCATGCTTTCTTGCTATAGGCGCGGAGGGAGATGCGCAAGGGTAGCTGTCGTAGTTGTGGAGGTGCTACACGAATGCTTGTGGCCCTTCGGTCATTTTCCGCTGGGCGCGTGGCTACCAGCTCCCGATCCTGTATCCGGCTACCACTGTGGCACGCAGCGTTGGCAGTATCACCACCCTAGTCACACTTACACGCTCCAGTGGTGCCTTGCACAAGAACACGATACTACATCTCTGTGGTGCCTATGCAGCTTGAGATCCTCGCGCGATGGGCTTCCGTTAGGCAAAGGCGTTGCTGATGCACCTTAGATACAACCAAGACTCCTCCCTGACGATAGAAACCCCTCCACAGCCATCCTCTCTGCTGGGTGGTTTTCCAGCACAACTTCTTAACACGACCACAGGGTACTCCCCCGACGCCGGATCTTATTACTCCCCCGCCTCACAGATCTTTCCGGGCATAGACGTCAGGTCTCGCCTGGGTTCCAAGTAAGTTACACGCCAATCGTTTGAACACTTTCCTCCTATGCGACGGCACATTCCCCATCTAGCTCTCATCCCGCTCACCGTGGTAGTAGTAGTACCTCCTCCCCGGGCATGCACCGCTCCACTGCGTTACCAAACCCTGGATACAGCACGAGACAGCTCTACTCCAGGGCAACACCATCTTACGGAAGAGAGCCAGAGCACACGAGGAGATCTCCATCCTTCGCAAACCCGCTGAGGCGCCATCCGCTGTCACCAACTCCTACCCCTAGCATCGGTTTCACAGCCCCCGTCGGCAGGATGGACAGCAACCACTTTGGTAAGAGCCAAGCGGCGAATATTCCTCCCCTCATGACCATTACCACGAATGGCCAGCTGGTGTACGGAGACACAGCCCAAACTCCAATCAAGATAGACATCCAGGGCACCATAGACAAGGGCTTCTTCCTATCCGAGGGAGAATGGACGTGCTATCGGAGAAACTACTTCTCCTGCATCTGCTCTTACAGCCTTACGCCGTATTATCCCACCGCCAGTATCCAGTACATACCCAATGGGAGTTCGCAGACCTATCATGTCCTTGGATTTGCGATGTGTATCGCCGCCGTAGTAGCCGAGAGCGATTCTCATCAAATCGAGCTTGTGCAGCACACGCCCAAAAGAGACAAAGGGCCGGTCCAGAGACCTGAGAGAGTGAGACTCAGCCCCAAGCCGCTCCAACAAGTGGCCCACCCCCTGGGTCTGTATGCCAGCCCACATGACATGACCAGCGGGTCGAGAAGCATGTACGAGGGCACTTCTTATGGTCCGAGTGGGCAGAGCTCATTGCCGACCGAACACACGTTCGAGAGAATCCAGTTCAAGCAGGCGACTGCCAACAATGGCAAGCGCCGGGCGGCTCAGCAATATTACCATCTCCTCGTGGAGCTATACGCCGAAGTAGGAAGCCAGGCTACAGACGGGTTTATCAAGATCGCACAGAGAAAGTCGGCCAAGATGATTGTCCGTGGTCGATCCCCGGGTCACTATCAAACGGACCGACGAGGTAGTACCGGTAGCGGTCCGGGTGGCTCCAGCGGGATGGGCGGCTACGGCGCTTCGCAAGTATTAGGAACCGACTACGGATCCGGCGGATCTTCCTTGCTACCGAGCGGGTATGGGGTCGGTAGCAGCTACGATCCTCGCTCGGGTCACTACGGCACTACCCGCCACCACGATCTACCAGCAGACCCCGTCATGTCGGCCGACGATGCCAAAGAAATCGATACTGTCAAAGGATACCAATACTATCCCGGGACCATCTACGAGGGATCGAATCCAAGAAACGGGATCGCTATGTTTTCCGACCGCGGCGAGCAGGAGAATATGATGACGTCGTCGTCGACCACGGCTGAGTCGAGCGCCTCTAGGGTGAAACACGAATACGAAGGGCCCCTGCCAAGCATCATATATCAGCCTGGATCGGCATACTATCCCGGCGGTTGCAGTCGGTTCGAAGGAAAGCCGACCTCCGCGGGGTATTACCCTATTTCCCAGTCGGGATGAACCGCGGACCACACGAAGACGCGGGCATTCCTGACGGGCACGCCGGTATATGTACCTCGGTCATATATATCGCTTTCAGTATGGCATATGGATTTGGTGATTTGCGCAGAGCGACTTGATATTGCATTCGGGGCCGGCATCGGGTATGAAAAGCATAGTGCGTTCATTCGAATTCGGGTGTCATGCCGCCTGCGGGCTGGCATACGAGGATTACGGCGTACGGAACTGGGAAGATAAAGGGACTATGAAAGATCATGAGCATTGCAAAGGAAGTTTACGGATGTATACGAAGAATAAATGACGGGATTCAAACGACCTTGAGGGCGTGGCAAAATATACGTGCGGATGGCTAAGATGGCACAGGGACCCGGCTGGAAGTATACCCGAGCGTGATGATCTCAATGGATTTGTGGGGAGAGAGGGGCAGGGGACGTTCATTCTAATGCCGTGTTGAGACTGGTGAGGAGGAGGACACGACGAAACCCGAGGGCGGGCATTGGGAAAGGCAGAAAGGCGGCATCATTTTCCTCGACGGCGGCGATTGCCTTTCAGTTATGCCTCGAATGCTCCTGGTGAGATCAAAAACAGCTCCCGCAAACGCCTCTTCTATTCTCGTTGTGCGCTGGGGAATGCTTGGGCGGATTTGTGTTTCCGACTCTACCCGGGACAGCGCATCGCAGCGGCAGCCTCTTCTCTCCGGGGCGGACAAGGGGATGGGGCCTTCTAGGGAGCTCCAATTCGTTTTCGAGAACAGTCGGGCCATCACCGGATTACCTCTTCCCCGGAGTTTGTTGTCGTTGCTGCTTGCTTGCTTTTGAGGGAGCCGATATTTCCTTCACATAGCTTTCTTGATACGAGAGATTAATGGTACCTTCTCTTACAAAAACCTCCTCACTCTCGCTCCATTAGTCGCCGCGCAGGAGCGAGAGTTCGCCGAAATATTTGACGTAGAGATTATTCTGCCTTTGACAATGTTTTTTCCTTTCTCCCCCTCTTAGTGGACTTCATGAATACCTATCTCGAGATCGGCCTTGTTAAAAGACAACTGTTTATTTAAAAAGGGATTAAGAGGCGTTATTGATGCCCCACCAAACCGTTACAGTACGGCTCTCATCGAACCGTTTCGGCGCGGGCCTAACAGTAAGGAACTGCCCTTCCCGAAAAGAGAAGGCACGCAAGGCAACCGCGCCGCCCGTTCGTTAGCCCCTGACAGTAATCCCCACCTACTACGGTCGATTGGAACCCCCTGTGCCACAAACCTCCGCACCGGGCACTAAAGCTAAACTGGATGGTAAGGCTAATGTACCTACAAGTCGCAGGGGTATTTTTAGTTTGTAGCGTCCACTGGGCCACTATACGCCATACGGGGTTAAGATGTAGATGTGCATAGAAAATTGCATGGGATGCGACCTCGTCGATATCGTTCAAGATCGATAACCTCCGACAATTAGCACGCTGCGATAGCGGTAAGCATCGGCAAAACGATCTCCGATGTCCAAGCCCATACAACTTTGATGTAATCCTAGTACCTTGTTGTAAAGTGGCCCCGGTGGAGGTAACTAACTAAAAAGATCCCTGCGACTTGTAGTAATGCAGTTTATTAGATATATGCTGTGCTGCCTGATATGCGATTACTAGCAGGTTTTACCTACACAGCACCAAACTAGCGGGGATTGAGCGCAAGTGAATTAAGCGATAGAAAGGATGGTTGATGGGAATCTCGTGACATTTTTTATCGCTTTAGAATCAGAAAGATGGGCGTGGTAATAAGGTCTGAGAACTCCACATGATTTTTGGCTTCGCGCCGGCGTACAGACTAATAACTGTCGGTAGACTACGGCAGGGCCCGAACCGGGCCTTGCGGGAAGAGCAAATCTAAGTAAGTCTAACAAAACCTACCTAACTTAAATAGAACTTCATACGAAGAAATGCTGCACGGCCATCATAGTTGGAAATGGTTACAAGCCACGAGGAACCGCGCTTAGGCATACCTAGTACTATCTAAGTCCTAACCATTTCATACATACATACCTCATAACTTGCACCCCTCTTAAGTGGGTAGTTACACCAGGGGCACAAAGCCAGAAACTAAGGAACATCGAGTCATTCTTTATGTGCATACTGCAGAACCCCTTCTCCCCACCTTTAAAACGGGTGAAGAAAGCTATTTTCTTTTTTTTCTCCCTCCCTTCTAGATAAGCCGCCAAGCTGAAAAGAATACCGAGAGGAGCCGGGACCTGTATCCGTGCGGGACGTGGCTGGCAGCCCACTCCAGAAATAACTGTAGATGCGCATTGGCGACGACCTGCTGCCTAAGTCGTGGAGAGCTAGGCACGTAGGCGTGAGACGAAAGCCTTGGATGGGAGCGAATGACGTGCGGCGGTCGATTCCCGAGCTGCGGGTCTATGTATATATACACACATGCATACATACACGCTACATGCAAAGGAATCCCTACACGTAATGGTGTGTGGGTCCAGCTGATGACGTGCAGCTGCAAATCTTATAGAGACCTAGTAGTAGAAGTGCGTTCAAAGTCAGCGACATTAGGTACGCGTGTATGTACATACGTATAGGCAGAAGTCAGTGCAAAGAGATGCTTCCACTAATTTGCCCTTTTTTGTGGTGTTCTAAGGAACTGTGAGGTATATTTAACTGATAGTTTTTGCCTTTTCTTTGGTATGGTGGTTGGAGAGGTCGCGGATGATGCCCCCGCGCCACGGCAGATCGAGCAGACCACTAACCCGGATCCCGGGTAACTTACCATATGTACTTGTACGCTTCGTAAAACGCTGGGGGCGCCAACTTACATACCTGATGCTAAATGGCGTGCAGCCTAGTTACTTACCTAGTAATAAGTAGCTTTCGTGAGCTGCTCTACTACTGCCATACATACCTACGTGCTATCGAACTGATATTAGGTAGGTAAGTATGTATGTCTTACACCACCCCTATCTAATGTAATAATACGTAGACATCTGGTTATGCCTACCCCGGTTCCAGTTTTTTGCTCACTATTTACTTCTGGTTAGTGACGACCTAAGTATTTCAATTAGCTTTTGTGGAGCACCTGGCGATCTACTATCCAAAAAGGCGCGAGGGGTTGTGAGGCGGTCTTGCCCATGGATGTATGCGATGTAGCGCTAAGTACCTGATGCTTGCAACGTTCTTTGATGTTTCACTGCGCCCTTTTCTGCTCCCGAATAAAGCGCCACAGAGCTCGGCCTTTACTAGTACTCTAGTTAGAATCTGCAACAATACCTATCAAAGACACACGCTGCCATGTATTTCGTCTATCTATTGCCCAGCGTCATCTGATTATCCATTGCCCCTTTCCATGTAGATGCCTTGGATAGGGTACTTACCCAATCGAAGACCCCACCAGGATCGATCGAAGAGTTGGGGGCCGGAATTGTCTGCGGCTGACGACGTTTACACTACAACTTGATGCGAACCTGACGAGGTGGCTGTAATAGGGAGAGCCACTTCCTTGTCGCCTTGCTCGGAGTAAAGCCTATTCGTTAGTAAGCCCGATATCCCGTCCCAGCATACTATTCGCACCCAAGTGCCTTCTCTACGTGATCGCCAGGCGCTTAGTCACTCAAATGGTCCGTTGTCACAACGCCCTGGCCGGAAATGGTTCGGTCAAAACTACAAGGCAGGATGACCTAGGATGACTACCTTACTGAACAGGGTCACATTGAGTCAAGTTAATACTCCTGCTAGACAAGGCTCGTTGACAGGGTTCTTCTCACAACTAATAGAAGGGTGTTCCGCGATCTCTCTTCTCTTGCAGTTGCATCGCTCGCACGAGATTGTGCAACATTCCGCGAGCTGAGCCTCAAGCAATTGCTCCGCAGAAACAGGCAGGATAACCCTTAGGGGGAACTGAAGGTGGGGTATGGTCACGGCTCCGCAGTCAACCCCCCACCCGCCCCAAGCCCGCTCTCAATAGACAGATGCAGGCTACCTGTGCGCCCGCGCTCTAGAGAAACCTTGTCTCGGCCCAATATGCCTATTCTTCAAGAGCAGCTGCTTGGCATCCCCCACCGGTGTGAAGATGCCCGCTCAGAATACGAAATCACGCGGCCCAGCACGATTACTAGCTCCCGTGACAAGTTCGTCCAAAATCGGCTGACAGACCGTCGAAAGAGACAATATCAGTCATCTGCCATTCTCGCCAGCTAGGATCGGCGATGCCACATACGTACGACATGCACATGTGGGCAGATGGCTGCAGATAAGTGCCGACAAACTCATAACGAGGGAGTGGTCAGCAGGAGGCAGCCAGTCGGCCACGGTGCCGCTAATGTGGGCTCCTTCCCGCCTTTACTATTAATAAAAATTTCTATTTGAAGGTAACCTCTACTAGATTCCTGTCGAGTTTACGGAAAGGCCTGGTAAACTTCAGGCGGAGTGATGTTTTCGAAGACTTGGGGACGGTCTGCCCCTGCCGCACTAATGCAGAGAACGCGCAAAGGCGAGTGTTCTCCTTTGTCCCCCGTGCTAATTCTTTAGACCCTTCGGCTCCAGTTTGACCATGTATGAAGTACGTATAGTTTCATTGCTGATATTTTGTTTGCATGTTGGTAAAACGTGCGTCGAAGATCAGCGAAATTGTTACACCGCTTTCGGTGCGGTTCAGCCCTATGGAAGTGACGGGAAGGATGCGCCGCGGTACACACACCCGCACCTACATATAGAGGTACACAATCACAAACCACCAAAGAGGCTAGATGGGTGAGTGGGTTGGGGGAGGATCTCCCTTTGGCTCTCACTCATCTTACTCAGACGGTGCGAGCTCACCGGTGTTTCTGGGTACTAGGGGAACCTGGGGGGGCGGCCTCCCGTCGCGACGAGAGACGAGTAAGTTCTCGAAGTGGACGGCCCTGCTATGGTTGGGATACCCCGTAAAAACTTGACACTTCGCTCCCTGCCGAACCATGGTCCATCCCCCTGGCTGATACCCACTCTCCCCCCTCGCGTATCAAAGTCGTACGACAGTTACACAAGACTGTTTGTTCGTCACACAACGAGGACTCTAAGCGCTTATCATAAACCACGTAAGCTAAATTCGTACTAGATAGGTGCCTGCCTACGGCACATACAACCACACTGCCTTACAAGCGACAGCCCGCCGTTTGTTACTCGAGGCGGCACGAAGTACGTAAGCCGCCTGCACCACCATCTCGTAGCGTAGCGCGCCCAAGCCTCAAGGCACCCGGGATAGTAAGGAGAATTTCTCAAGGCAAAGTGGCCTTATTAGCCGCGTGAAAGACCATCTCCCTACCTACTGGGGAGGTGCTGCGTATGTACCGTCGCATGCTGCCCTCAAGGTCCCGTCATCGACTACGGAGAAGTTGTTGAATGTCACCTCCCCCTTTTCCTGCCTTAGCGGCAACAGGTCAAGTCCCGCATTTTATACGAGCTATATAACCCAACAAGCGCCTGTATCACGTCAGACCGTCACAGACTCTTGCGCGCAAGGAAGAGGCGTCACGTTGCCGCGCGTATTGTGGGGAGAGGGCCTTCGCCTTGTCGAAACGGGAATCTGGCATAGATAGGGGTTAGGGCTGACGGACGATGGACGATCTATCCTCTGCGCCCTAGACAGGAATGTGGTAGGTGGTAGGTAAAGGGAGATCAGTATCTTCAGGGGCTGTACCACTCCTACATTGCTGCAATTGAACCTCGACACCCGTTTTGCGCCCATAATATCATGTTTCCCACAGCCTTCTGCCCCTTTAAATCAGTAGTACGTATATCCTCTCTAGGAAGTCTTCCTTTCTATGTTATTTTCGGCTGGTAAGCGACGACTCCACCGCGCCGCGGTATATACACTCTCCTCTGTTGCGGCATACATAGCCGATCACGCACCTGCCTACATGGAACGCCATGCGGTCATAATCATGCCATCTCGGGTCTTTGCTGTTCCGCCATCGAGAGATGTCCCCGCGAGTGGTGGAGCCAATGAAGGGACCCTCTTCGATTGATACCCATAATCGTCGCCATCATCATCGCCCAGCCCCTGTGTGGGGGGGGGGGGGGGGGGGGGGGGCGGGGGGGGGGGGGGGGGGGGGGGGGGGGGGGGGG